>NQII01001063.1:896168-908067 GCA_002778355.1 Clitarchus hookeri
TCTCTCTCTCTCTCTCTCTCTCTCTCTCGGTTTGTGTGTGCGTGCACATGCATGTGGTGGGTGTGCACACGAGTGTGTGTGTGTGTATATATAATATATATATATATCTCCCTTTGACTTTAACTTCAGAGTCCAGTGGAATATACAGTCTGTGTTTATTACTTACATGGCAATATTTATTTAAAATGGTGGTTAAAGGATAAAAAATGGCTGAAAATATAAAGTATCTAGGGCCTCAAAAGTGCTCACTTTACTGTGAGCAGCCTATAACTCTGTAATGGGGCTGCAGAACCTACTTGTGTATATGACATTTTTTGGTTGCCCATGATCTGTGTAACATGCTACCAAAGTATGTCTGCGGAACATCCTGTAGATGGTACACGTGTTTGTGTGTGTGTGCGTGCATGCACACAACAAAAGCAAGAGCCTGTTGCATACACATTTCACATGAAGCTTAAAATTAATAAATGGAATAAACATTAATTTTTTAAGCCAATTTTAATATAATGTAGTGCAATTTATATGTATGGAATGTGGGTGTTAACAAAACTTCTGTTTTACAAAATGTTTGTCAGGTCTAGTCTAGTGACAATTATTTTTAGTGTAATGAAGAAAATTGAAATTAACTTAATTGTTGGTGGTTTCCCTATTCCCCGGCCCTCTGCCCTTCCTTCCCCTTGAATAATTTTGGTTGCTGGGAGGTTGGCCGTTGCAATCTCTTCCATCGGGGTGGGAAACCTACAGGCAGTTCACCAAGATCAGGGAATCTCTCCAAGCCAGCTACTCTGGGTGGTCTATGGTCTAGGTTCTAAATAGGGATGTTGGGTTGGAACAGCCCCTGTAAGTGTGTGTGCCTCTACACCTAGCAAACTCGTTAGGATGGCTGGTGGCATCCAGCATAGGACACGACAGAGGGATTGCAAAACTACAATGACAAGTACTGTGAAACTAGTTTGTTTATCAAAGCAAAGAATTACCACCATGCCTGCAGTACACTGGCCCCCACCCAATAACTTGAATGCCTACTGCTCTATCCTTACACACTGAGTGTAGTTCATATACACCGTACATCCAATGTTGGCTGCCTCACAAGCTGCACCCCTCACGTGCCCATTTTCAGAGGCCTATCAACTGCATGTCACCGGATGTACCAAGGTGACCAGCTCTCCGGATGAACCAAGAAGACTGCTCCCAACCTGACACACCATCCCTCTTACATAGGCAGACCATGGGACACCTCTCATGGTGCTAATGAGATAGTAATTGTCATAATCATAGCTGCACAGCCGGCTATGGCATAACACATGAGTGCAGATATTGTCCCATCCTGGTCACTTCTCTGTGTCAGTTACATATGACTCGTATCCTCTTCTGGGCCGACCGTGCGTACTGAGCCCCTTTGGCACTGAGGCACGAGGAACAGGGTAGACGTTGGCCACTTACTAACCATATATGGTAGGCCTGTATTACAATTTGTGCCTTATCAGCAGTTTTATATTTCGGGGAAAGATGTCAGTCATGTTGTAATTCTTACGTGTACAAAAACAACTACAGTGGAACCGCATTATAACAAGTATGGCCTATAGCGTCACATCCGCTATTGCTATAGTTTTTTAAATGCACTGTCATTTTCCCTATCATTTCGTTTACAACGCAAATCTGTTAATGAAGCCTTTTGCTATAGCGATACAAACATTTGTAAACTCTTATTTTTAAAATGTTTAAACACGTATCACAAGTGACATTTACCCACTTGCCACGCGCGAGCCACCCTTTGTTAGTCTGTGTAGCACGGCGACACTTGCGTCGGCCAGAGCTAGAAAAGAGGAACGGGCAGGTGTTGTGTGGGATATGGCAGATGGTATGATAACAAGGGAGAGGTACGAATGGGAGTAGAGCATGTACAGCTGTATCAAGAACTTCAGGGAAACAACTTTCCCAAGCGCATTGAGTTTTGCAACTGGTACCTGAGCAAGTACAGTGCTTTCCATCGCAGTGTTTTGTGGGCAGATGAGGTGTGTGGCCTTCTCTGTCATCATGTCATAGGAGCATATTTATTTGAAGGGCCATTGAATGTGCAACTTATGCAGACTTCCTAGAAAATATTTGGTATCAGCTGAACGAAGATGTCCCTCTTGCTCTGAGATTAACACTGTGGCTTCAACAGGATGGATGTCCTGCTCGTTTTGCATGCAGAGCTTGACGCATGACTGGTACATGGGATAGGCATTGCACTGTATTCACACCCTAGGAGGAAGAACCCTCAGGGCTGTGCCGAAGTATAAGGGCACACGGGAAAGAACCAAAGTCGAGAGAAACAGGTTAAGTCCCTACAAATAGCTGATATAAGCCCTCGATGAAGGAATCAGGAGGTTCCCCCGACGAGAATTAATGCAGACACAGCTCACAGGAATCCCCGAGACGTCATGCCGCACCCTCCCACCGCCCTAGTTGGACGAAATCCTACACAAAAAACGTGCGAGGTACACAGGGGATTTCCTGATTTCTCTCTCGAGAAACTGCTGACAGCTAACTTGAATATAGCAGATGACAGGTTAAATTCACGAAGCAACCAAGGCAGAGGATCACTTTTTAACGATCAGTGGTTCACAATCAGTTGTTCGGGACAGTTTTTCCGAACAGTTGTTCAGCCGAGACGGAAAGGAGTTGTTCGGCAGCCGCGATGCGAGGCGGAGAAGGCAGTTAGTGCGAGAGGCAGTCGTATCACCAAGGCTGGGTTCGGATCCCGGCAGAGTCAATTATCGCCAGCCGAGACGGGAGTAGTTCGGCAGTACAGCCGCGAAACGAGATAGGTGCAGTTGAAACGGGAGGCGAAGCAGACACGAGAGTAGTCAGTCGGGTGACGCGAACAGTGCCGAGAATATGAGTAAGTTCCCGGAAATGAGTGGCAGCCCCATACCGAGAGGCGCCATTCCCCGAGAAGATGTAGTCGTGCGCCGGATGGCGACGAGGCAAGCAGTCAGTAAGTCAATTGTGACGTCACCGGGGAGAGAATCCAGGAACAGCCAAAACTTCATGTGTAAATTCCCGAGACAAACCCAGTAAAAGTGCCGAGAACTAATGAGTTCATTTCTGAAAACATAGTGGCAGTTTCCGAGGTGGGGAAGTCAGAAACACGAGCCGGATCGTTGCGGACGTCGACGGAGACAAGGAGACGCTCTCTCCTAAGTGTAACGCCAGCCGAGGTCGCAGACACACTCAAAGTCCCTGGGAAACTATCCCGGACTTCCAAGAGAGTCAGTCAAAGCCGCAGGAAGAAACCAGCTTAGTACAGCACGCCAACGAGAGCCAGTCCGAGGGCCTGACAATGGGCCTCCCAACTCACCATACCTCAGCTACCAACGAAGACAACTCACCAAAAGCCGCAGTCACAGATAAGTAGAGAAACCACTCCCTTCAACAACCTTCCCCGACGCATAGCATACCGCCCACCAGTCCTTCAGGCCTACAACTTGTAAGGGGGCTCAGTCTCGCCAGTGTGTGTAAATACCTGTGTTACCTTCAGACAAATAAAACACTGGTGTGTTAAATAACGGAGAATACGAGTATTTGTTTACCCCTAACGCAACAACCACAGGTGCCCTTAGTCTGCACCAAAGTAATTTAACTAAATAACCTACTAGCTACCATCCTGTATAACTCAGGTGGCCTAGTAGCGTCAAGCTCAGCTAGTTACTGATACTAACATGTTATTCCCCAGACGTTGGATTGGACGAATGGATGCTGTAGCTTGGCTACCACATTCTCTCAGACTTGGCCTCAAATGACTTCTGTTTGTGGGGGAGAATTAAAGAGATTGTCTACCGCATGCATCCAACGAGGGAAGACATGAAAGACAGAATCTCTCAGCAGTGCAACCGTGAAAATAAGGAGAGCAGAGTCATGTCTGATGCAGGGTGGTCAACATTTTGAATACTTATGAAGAGTGCTGTGTGCGAATGGGTGTTACAATTTCCCAGTTCACTATGGTTCTCTCGTATTATACTGGTATTTACGGTACACCTGACTTCCTTTTGATTGTGCATAAACTAGGTATGAATGCCAGAAAAACAACATGTTTAGTTGCTTTCATTTTGATTGTACGTAAGCATTCAACCGTCAGAATGACATGATGCCAAAAGCAGTCATTCCACAAGTGTAAAAACCAAATTCACTAATTAAAAAAATCCTTTGAACAGTTTGCCACAAAACTACATTTATTCAGCGTCATACTTCCTCAATGCTTATTGATCGGTGCCATCGGGCAGACTGCGACCTTCATCACTGCTGAGTAACGTATCGCACACCGGCGACTGCCCATAGTGACTGCCAACAACATATCTGCCTAGCAATGGTAAACTCGGCCAAGTCATTCCGTCTACATTTCAGGACTACTAATTTACGTATCTCGCATCACAATGCCCTCCATCACCACCACACGTCACACACCCCTGCACTCACGTGGAAACCCTCCGAATTAACCTTGCCGACAACACGACGACTCACGGCGCAAAAACCCAGGCCTGCCACTCTAATGGCAGCTGTGTCTCCCAAGTTTGTGCAGCTACTGCGCAGCAATGAAACAGTTATTGCATGCCCACAGCACTTCCCTCGTAAAAGGCAGTTTTTTTTTGTAATTACATTCGCTTACATAATCAACTAAAAGTTTTGCTGATTTTAATGTAACTTATGTATTGCATTTTCCTTTACAACTTATTGCTTCAATTTAAATTAAAATTATTAGAAGTATTGTGGTTCTTCGTTATTTGTCTTGCACCTAAAAAAAGTTTGGATGGATTTGTGCATTACATATTGTTACATGGATACCTTACGTGCATATCCGAGTTCGCGAGGGATAGAGGTCCGAATAAAAATAAAAGAACCAATTTTGATTCTTAATTCATTCACACGCTTATTATTTACAGCATTAAATTATCTGTCTCCACTATTACTCTTTTTATTCCTCAGTAAGCGCAATATTTAATGTCTATTTTAACTCTAATTGTTGTTCTTAATATCTCTGTTTAGTTATATAGTCAATTAGCTCATACTCTTCATTAACACAAGTTCACTCTGTCTATTGCCATCATTTGTGATGTCTTTCACTCACACATCTAGTCTAATACGCCAGCCTGCCAGCAGCACTCTTCACTGCTTGATACTTGCAGTCTCAGATTTCCCTTCCGCAAGTCACGTCTCTCGCTGCATGCTTCTCTTCGCTAGTTTATCGCTGAAACTAATCCATTTAACAACTGCCGGTTTGGAGTCCCAACATACCTTCGCTGGCCTTTATCTGGAAGGTTTGCAGCACCCCGCATCTAGCTAAGAGAAGTGAGGTAAGTAATCCAGAGCATTCTTCAGATATCTCAGTGACACCTAATACCCAAGGTCGGGAGCAGCATGTGCCCTGATAGGCATAACAGGCACGCTTTGTAAACATTGACTTGCTGCCGCTGCTGCAGCGTTTCCGGTTGCAACTGGTAATGCATGTGTCCATAAATCATCTAACCACTCTCTCCTTATCTTTTGCCCGCTCGTGTGGGGCGGGCCAAGGTCAGCGGCACAAACCAGCAACATGTAACAATATATTGCTTGATGGATCCATTTATTATGTATGTTACTTAATGGATCCATGCATTACATATATTACTTGATGGGTCCATGCATTACATGTATTACTTTTCATGAAATTATTGCATGCCCAGAAAAATACTGTGTAAGGTTTTTAGTAATGTTTACATTATCTTCTTTCACCTTTGTTGTCTAACTGAGCAATAATTGTGTGTGTTTATTACTTTATTTAAAAATGATTTACAGTTATTCTTTGTTAAATTTTATATTTTTCAATAGGATAGTCTCATTGATTTATACTTTGATAAAATGCACAAACATTCTCCCAGTAAAGAATGGTCCATTACAGCAGTGCAGTCACATGGGGATAAAGATAGGGGCGGTGATGACCACTCAACACATAATTCCTTAACAGTTAAAAAGCACTGTACTTCTCTTAAATGTCATGTATGTAGACAACGCACATACCCATCATAGGGTGATATGGTGCCCATACATTCCAGAAGAGGATTTAGATGCTAATACTGCCCAGTCATACACAGATGTTGCGAAGCTGTTAGTACTAATACACGGAACGAAAGCAGAGCTGTGGAATGTTGCCATGGTGACAAGTCGCTATGGCATGGGGACGCTGCAGGACAAGAATATTGAGGAGGGGTTTTTGGAGATAGACGACCATGACCAGGATATTGTAGATGCAGCATTTTCCCCAGATGGCACTGCTCTGGCCACTGCGAGTCTTGATGGCTATGTCAAATTCTTCCAAGTGTATATGCACAATGAGTGTGAGCCAAGATGCCTTCACAAATGGCAGCCACATGGAGGGAAGCGTTTGGCATCACTGTTCTTCCTCGACAACCACAGGACCCATGTCGCAGAGTGAGTACATCATTCCTTACTGTGTCCATTTTAGTCCAAGAAATAACAGTAATGTTACATTTCTTTTATACCTGATTTTTATTTATATTGAAATTAAAGTTTGTAAATCACTTATTTGTATCTCTATTTAACTAATATTTGTTGTCTTCCAGTTTTTTTCCTACTAATTATGTATTCATTTCCACCTGTTTTATTTGTTTTCTGGGTCTCCCTTATTTTTTCTGTATCTTTTTGGCTTTTATTGGTGATTGGGGACGCAGCCCATTTGACAATACGGCTACACTGTGGCCGGCACACTCAGCTACAGTTAAGTGCAGGAATGCACCTGGATTTTGTTTTTCAGATGGCACATAGTAATTTACAAATATGTGGATGCTTGAAACTTTGAAACACTTTATTTTATAAATTTTTAATGTTTTTGAGCCTTGGTTGGTTGAAATGGTTAATGTTAAGTCTGCGGATAAGACAGGCAGACTGTACTGTGAAATTTGTTTATTCTTCTCTCCTGGTTAAAATGCATTTTAGTGTCAAAATATAAAATTTTTGTCCAATTTTTTTTTTTGTTTGGTTTTGTGTTGTTTTGCATACTCAGTTACATATTTTTGTATTAGCAAACATTTTTATGATACAGAAATGTAGTATTTGCACTATAATTTAGCATATTGTAAAGATTAGTTGACCTCATGATTTTGTATGTCTTGTGCGGTAATTTANGTTTTTTTTTGTTTGGTTTTATGTTGTTTTGCATACTCAGTTACATATTTTTGTATGAGCAAACATTTTTATGATACAGAAATTTAGTATTTGCACTATAATTTAGCATATTGTAAAGATTAGTTGACCTCATGATTTTGTATGTCTTGTGCGGTAATTTACAGTGTTGTGTAATTACTTCGAAATAAATTGTTTTCAGTGCCCAATTCTGGAAGTTTGTGCTAACTGGTGCTGAAAACAACTCTGAACTGAAGATATGGTCTTGTGAATCATGGACTTGTTTGCAAACTATAAGGTTTTGTCCAGATGTGGGAATGAAGGATGTGATTATGAAAGCTGGATTGGATCTGTCAGCTCAGTTTCTTCTGCTGACTGATTTATTTCGAAAGGTAAAAACGACGCACAAATCGGTTTTGTTATTAAATAATGGTAAATTAGAGTAATAAGTGGTGTACTTTTTAGTTATTTTAGAGAAAAGTACATTTTTATTTTATTTTTAGACTTTGTTTCCTTGTATTGTTGCTTTTTTGAAATATGTACTTCATATTATATTAAAGGTTATGTCCATATTATAACAAAAGATTCCATAATACTCTATTGTCAAAATTTTAATGTCTAAAATTTTAATCTATTGACAATTAATTCTAGTTATTATAAAATGTATTAAACAAATAGAAATAAGATTAAAGTTGATTTGAACAAACTATAGTAAATTTACAAAAAAAAACCATCAAAATGTTACCTAATGTTTAATATTAATGTCAACAAATGGATTTGGTCCTGAGTAGATGAAGAGATGTGGTGCCTGGGTCAAAACTTATCCAGGTGCTTATAACCTACTTACAGCACTGTTCTAATAGCCAATCATAGCTTCTGTTAACACTGTTTTCTGTAAAGCCATGATTATCAGAACATATGACTTAATAGCAGGACCTATTGTATTTAAAATTGATACAACTATACAATCAAAATTAAGTATATTTAATTTTAAATGTCTCAAAACATTACCACAGGTCAAAAAAAATTTTTTTTTCCTCTTCTTTTGCTTTCCTATTACAGATGTTGCAAGTTTCCTGGTAATATAGAAAAACCATCAAGCTAAAAATGTACATTATTTTTAATGTGTGGATGTTAAAAATCATAATTTCACTGATAAAACTTCATAGTTTATAAAAAAAAATTATTTTATTTTGCATTTTAACTTAGATTTTAGTGATATTTGGTATGCTAATATGCATTTTAAATTTGTTCAAGTTTTATAGCTATGTGCCTTACAATCTTGTCTGTAGCAACTATCCTCATCAAATCATTTCTTCAGTAGCTATATTATATTTCAGGGGTCCCAAAAATACAGCCAGTGGGCCACATCTAAGTAAACTTCAGTTTGATCGCAAACAGTAACATAAACAAGCAAACCTATTCATGGAATTTAAGAATCCTCATCTCCTGCATGGAAATTCAATATTCATGAAATTTTTTATTGTCAAAAAATATTTTTCCCTCTCGAGTTCGGTAACCATATATTCTAAAAGCTGCTGATTTTCTAGTGTGGTAATGCTAATAACACACAACATTTGATCTTTGGGGACAGGGTTACTTACTGAAGCTTACACGTGCTATTTCCAATCTTTCCTTGTTCATAAACAACACACAGGTCGCCGGAAGTGCTGTTGATTCACTTTGGCACATTACCTTAATGTGTTTGCTGTGATTTCACCAAACCATACAGGCCATGTTCGTGTCTTTCTATATCATGTCAATATTATTGTGTAATCGGAAACATTATTTTAATGTAAAAGAAATTGAATCGCAAATAAATTTGTATCAAGTATTGGCAAACTCTCACAACATTCCTGAAGCACAGAATGAATAGGAACATGTAGGGGAAAAGAGTTTTTCGTTTGTTGGGGAGAAAGGATTTACATGAGAGACACTGAACCAGGACCCAGATCTCTCCAAGGAGCAAGGGAGGTGCAGCGGTTCTGGCCGGTGTAGAAGCAAATATTCGTCACGGTGATATGGGGTACGGTAGCGCTTTACATCACCGAGGAGAGTGTGTTGATAGCGGACCACAGCCGTAGTAATTTATTGATTTCTACATAAATAGCCTACAAGTAACCATCGCTGGTTGTGCTGCGTCGGGTTGTCACTACGAGTCGTTACGGGACAATTAATTTATCATCTATTTATTGCCTGAGCTAGTCGAGGCATAAATAACCCACCTAGACAATAGACATTGCCCCAATAAATACACAATAACAGTGTTACCAGGACGTGAACGGAGTGCCACGACCAGGAGGGACACCACAAACNTAAATACACAATAACAGTGTTACCAGGACGTGAACGGAGTGCCACGACCAGGAGGGACACCACAAATTTGGCATCCAACTTCAGGCTTTGTAACCGTGTGCACTGAGTGAGATCTTGCTCGTATCCGCGGAAAACATACTGTGCTGAGAACTAAATAAAATATTTGCGTATGCGCCGAGACAAATGTGCGAATATCGCCAAAATGGCAGCGGATAACATCAGTAATGGCGCCTGGCAGCAGCAAGGGTCGAATACCAGATCAGCGGCAGNGCTAGTCGAGGCATAAATAACCCACCTAGACAATAGACATTGCCCCAATAAATACACAATAACAGTGTTACCAGGGCGTGAACGGAGTGCCACGACCAGGAGGGACACCACAAACTTGGCATCCAACTTCAGGCTTTGTAACCGTGTGCACTGAGTGAGATCTTGCTCGTATCCGCGGAAAACATACTGTGCTGAGAACTAAATAAAATATTTGCGTATGCGCCGAGACAAATGTGCGGACATCGCCAAAATGGCAGCGGATAACATCAGTAATGGCGCCTGGCAGCAGCAAGGGTCGAATACCAGATCAGCGGCAGGCAACAGGAGACCACCACAGGCATGAGACTGAATCCAGTTACATGGGTGGGGGGCAACAAAAAACCATCGCAGCTTCGCGTCTGGCGGTGCAAGGGTTAGCTTGGCATTCGCACAGGTAGAGACAGATCAACAGCTACATGTTGTCTTCGACATTGGTGAGGTGAGTTTGTTCAAAAGGACTTTCTAGGGCCAAAGCAGCAGCGGATACGTCGAGAGGGCGGCGAGAAGAATAGTCAGTGTAGTGTTGTGTGTAGCATATCTGGTCTCCCTGCATGCTAGCATAAATTTGAATGAGGACATCTAAAATAGAATAAGGTAAGAGGGAACGAGACTTTGGGAGACCTTTGNGTAAAGCAGGGGGGGGGGTTAGAACTATTTATAGCACAAATGAGTACATTAATTCATGCACTAATGGAGTGCTTAGACACGTGACTGGAACAGATGGAAGAGCGTCTAGGGCAAAAGATTAGCAGATTTGACTAAGCAGTATACTGCCGGGGCAGACGATAAAGTGAACATAGTAGAAGGGGTAACAGGTGAGTCTAATAACAGAGCTGAGTTGCAACGAGATACATTGTGTTGAAAGTAGAGTAGATAGGATAGTAAAGTGTCCACAGGTGCAGAAAAAGATGTTCTTGAGAAGTTGGAGGTGAGTACTGCGAACATTAAGAAGGCAAGTATGTGTACGTGCGTAGGAGAAGTGCTAAAATAGTTGTCTAGTAACAGGCCCTGACTGCAAACAATAATGAATCTGGATTCCGAGATGGTTGATGCACAAGCTGTCACATTC
The DNA here is from genome assembly GCA_002778355.1 of Clitarchus hookeri. Taxonomy (NCBI): domain Eukaryota; kingdom Metazoa; phylum Arthropoda; class Insecta; order Phasmatodea; family Phasmatidae; genus Clitarchus; species Clitarchus hookeri. The sequence goes on from NQII01001063.1 coordinate 907,024, forward strand.
ATAGTAGGATAATATGTGGTAGCATGTGAGCTGTTAGGAACAAAAACCAACTGACCGCAATTAGTAATAAATTGTGTTGAAGACAAAGTAGGCAGAGAGGTGGCAATATGCACAGGAAAAGAGGACTTTTTTCTATGGGCAGGTAAGGGCAAAAGCAGCAATTAGTCACATGACAAGTAGGGCTACCAAGTGAGCGGAAACAGGGGGGGACACCACAGCATGTGCTCAGTCGGGTGTTCGTTGAGCATCCGTACATGTGGAAGCCGCGTTAAGACAGCCTTTCGGGGTAGGAGACAGCGGTACTGGGTGTTTCATGACCCTGAGAAATGGGCCTTTGAGGAATGGTTTCGAACACCATCCAGATGCTGGTCGGGGGGTCAGCGCTATTGTTAGAAAATGTGACGCAAGAAGTGGTGGGACCTTTGGTCTTAAACTGTAACTGTCAAAGGCACAGTTAAAATTTGTACAATGTCTGCCAGCTCCCTGAGTTTAAAAAAAATACCAGGCCGTATTTTAGCTTTTGTTAGGTGACCAGATTAGGGCGACTGTAATAAGTGAGGGGAAGTTGTAAGTGCATCAAAAGTAGGAGAAGAAAATGTGACATGTTACTCTGAGGATGCAAGAAAAAATATATACAGTAGAACCCGCTTATAAGGTTCCCATTTAAAAGGTTTTCCCGCCTATAATGCAGGATTTTTCCAGCCCCAGATGTTTCTCCATAAGAACAATAACAAACATTCCCGGAAATAATGTTTTCGGTTTCCCATGAATAATGCAAGAAAGGGAAAGGAAAATGCCAATGGAAAAGATGCTCATGTTACATTGCCTTTCAAACAAAGTTTGTAGTTTTTATTCCAAGCTCCACCCTGCTGAGATAATCTACCAGCTTGACATTGACGAGGGTCAGTGGACCTGCAAAGGGGAGGAGTGAATGTTTTTACAGCCGCCAGGCAGGTAGGCGTGGCTGGAGCTGCAGCTGTGGTTGTGTGAAAGGTGCCTCCCCCCACCTCATCCCTCCTCCGGTGGTAGGCTCCCCTCCCCATA
>NQII01001063.1:908189-931945 GCA_002778355.1 Clitarchus hookeri
GGGGGGGGGGGGGGAAGTTGGGCTGCCATATGTACCACACCACAGCTTATAGTCTTTTTGGAAGAACTTCACACTTTTCTTGTAAGCAGTGAAAGTGTCTCAACTCTCTTGCTCTGAGGCCCTAATGCCACTAGCATCCAGCAAGTATACTATCTAGCCTGACATTGACAGGCATCCATTGACATCACTGTGCGGTGGTGGTGCCAAAAGGGACTGGATATATGGACTATTATAGTTTTTATAAAGTTTGTAGGTATCTAAATGTATAATGATTACTTTCTTACAGATTTTGATATTTCAGTTTTTCAGCAGTACAAGATTAGGATATGTTTAATTCCATTGCTCAGTGTCTAGTAGGCATACATTTTTTGGCAGTAACAGTACAAACGAGTTGAATATACTTGAAAACTGTAGCCTACTATATATATTTTTTAATCCTTCAGCTTTGATTGCTCTTCGAAATTCCTCGCATGATGCAAGCTTTGCTTCGACTTCGCATTTAAAAAACGACCTTCCCACATGCCCAGTTAATATTTACGTAGTGATAATTAATTCATCCTTGAAACAGTTTCAGTGCAAAATTAAAATGAGCGCTTCTAAGAAAAAACAGGACATTTTCATTAGCTGAAAAGTTAATCTTAATCAAGCACGTGGACAGTAATCCCGGTAGAACACGTACAGCAATTCCTCGGAATTTGGAAATCCCAGTGACTACTCTGAACCGAATCATTGATGCAACCAGGAGACAAACTCCTATGAAAGATTTTATGTTATGTATTTTGCTTGTAGACAATTTTGTGTGCTTTGGTACCAGGAGACAAACTGCCACAAACAATTGTGCTTGTTTTTCATGTACAATAAACTTTTACTCGTATACTAATTTTATGATTTCGCAACCAGGAGATAAAATTTCTTAAAAGATTATGTATACGGTGCATAATTTTATATCTTTTGGTGTCCAGATTCTTGAATTTTTGTGTTTCCCTCTTATAGTGTTTTCCTGCTTATAGTGTCACTTTCTTGTGGACCCCTGAAGAACCTTATAAGAGGGTTCCACTGTATACTTCTACAAAGCATGATCAATCTGGTCGGCACACAATATAAACAATAATGTAAAAAAAATGATTGTAGGATATTTTAAGATGTTTTTGTAACTTTCAGGACAGAAAAAAGATCAAGCAGACATGAATATATTAATGGTAGGCCAAATGGTTAGCTAGTTTCTTAAGCTTAAATGCTACTATGTAAATTTACTATAGTGTGTTCCAGGCACTCTTGTAATAGCATTCAAGGTTTACTATAATAATTTAATGTGAGGTAGGTTTTGTGTAAGCGTCAAAATGGGCGGCGATATAGGTGCTTTTGTGTAACAATGTCGAAGAAAATTAAGATACAGTGGAACCCTGTCATAACATTCCCTCTTATAACAGTTCCCTGCTTAATAAACTGTCTTTTCTTGGTCCACAAACATGTTTTTCAATCCAAAATTACCCTCGTATAAAGGCTGACATTTCTAGGGGTCTATGAGAAATTTTACAACAGGGTTCTACTGTAATACAACTGCATGAAAAAGAAGTCTGCATTTAAATTACAGGGTTCTTACAGTTAAGTCAGGAATTTTATGAATAGTGTACAATTAGTTAGAAATTTCACTTAAAAATGGCTTTGGTCAGGAACAGCAAGCCATGTAACATTTTATAAATTTACTGTAGGCCTTATATCAGAATCTTCTTCAAAATGTACTAAAGTGTGACAAGGGACAAGCAAATCCACACAGGCGGAATGCTAGTGGCCAGTGCAGTCATGTGACTAACACACTTCTATTTAGCATTCCTGGTCTTAACTGGCTGGGCCCCAAAATAAGCGTGGAATAAATACTGCATTTTGGAATAAATGCTGCCGGGCCCCGGAAAGTGCATGGTTGATATTATCGATTGATGAGCAGTGAGATCACCGCATAGACATGTAGTCCCAGTCCAGAAAGTGTTTGTTGGAAGTTGCATCACGTACATCTGTAATCAGTAGTAGCTAATTTTTCAAGGTCTCTGTGATGACTGTCACCTTTTTTTTTCCCATGGAACTGTGCACACACATTGTGAAAGCATTATGACCTTCAGTAACCTCATACTTGATGAAAAAACGCACCCCTGATGTACTGCAAGGATTTCCCAGCTTTAAGTGTTGTAAATACAAATATTTGAAATGGTTTTTTGTGCTTACTAGTGATCATTTTCACTTAATAGGCAAAATATTGGTGATCAGTTCAAATGTTTAAAGTGGGAGAACAACGTATGAATGGACAAATTGAAGAGAATGTTTAAATGTTGACATTTTATGCAGGAAAACTTGAGAGAACGTCTTCTCTCAAACTGGTTTCGCTGTACATATTTGTTATTGTTTTCGAATGAATGTACCTCCATATTATGGGGCAGTGACCTCTGCAATCAAACTGCTGTTTATTATTGAGTGCGCACCCCGTCATCTGGCATGATGTGGTGTTTACATGTGTGCACACAGCCATCTTGCATCGTTGGACACTGGTGTAGGAAGCAATAGTCAGTTTTGTAAAGCATTTGCTGCCATCATTTTTTTGTGATATGATACTGTCATACTTTCATTGTGATAAATAAGAAAACCTATTTCAGTGAACAGTAGCTGCAGGTGGCTAGCATCAGGGAAAACCTGGAAAAGTCTGGGAATTTTTCATTTCTGGAAAAGTCAGGGAAGTTTGTGTGAGGTCAAAGAATTCAGATAAAATATTTTAAAATGTATTTAATAAGAAAATAAATATTGGATCCTAACACTTCTGCTTCATGCCATCTTATGAATTGTAATATTACTTAAGTTTATTCCACCTTCATATGAAGATTTATTTATTGGCCTGTTGACAATATTGTTGTATGTTTACTTGCAACTATTATTACACATATTTTTGTGCCTGATTTTTTGATGGTAAATGGAAAAAGGTGACACAGAGGTTAAATACTAGCGTTCTTATAACCAGAAAAAAGTAACGATACAAAAACAAGACACAAAACAATGTATCAATTCAATGAGAACCACTGAAAGTGTTTGAATTATTTTTGAAATTATGAAATATTTACTTGCGAAATCTTACACTTAAACCTATAAACATATTTTCCACAATGCCAATGCTTGCTGCATCAACAAAAACCTGTAAATTTGGAGATGGTTTAAGACGTAAACAATGAAGTCTCTTTGTCATTTACAACTTCTTTTCATTGGCGGTTTCTGACGAATCGGAGACTCCGTTTCTCTTTGTCTGTCTTCGTATTCACCCATTCTGTCAACAAAATTTACCTGCCCAGCATTTACTAAACATGGCTGTGAAGTGAAGCTGTTAAGCTGCTGAATAACTCTGTGTTGTTGACATTTTCGGTCAGCGGACAGAATTTTACCGCTTACCGCATTTTCGGAAATTCATTGATGAATCCACCAGTGGTTGATACCAGTTGAGCCATTTTTCAAACATCAGATTGATTTTCAGCAGTATTTTCATCTGCTTCCAAATGCAAATTAATACCATTACACACAAGTTCTAAAGTTTTCATCGCCCATTTGTAAAACTTGACATACAAATTACTTTTGTATAGTTTTGAATGCTTGAAAATTACGATATGAGCATGTTAGCTTTTATTTTTCAGAGATAACGTTCGAAAATTTATTAGTTTCTGTTTTATGTATATCTACCAGGTCCACCGGATTTTCAGGCTGGTTGAAGTGGTGGATCAATTGGTTCAACCGGACCCAATTGAAACAGTAGTTTTCGAACGTCCAGTGTACATCGGTGGATGCACTGNGTGGATCAATTGGTTCAACCGGACCCAATTGAAACAGTAGTTTTCGAACGTCCAGTGTACATCGGTGGATGCACTGATGAATTTTCGAAAATGCTGTTAGCAGTTGTTAAATATCGTCAAGAATTTTTTAAGGTAGCCGGCATGTTTTGTTTGCTTTATGTATCATACAGTGAATATGAAGGTATATATTATGCGTGAATGCAAAAATCACTCGATTTTTTACCCAGCTTGTTATCAAAAAAATGTGATCACTATTCGATACAATTTCTTATTTGACTCATTACTACCATCTCTTGAAACAGAGAATGGCCCAGTCAGCAAACGCTGAACAACTTCGGACGCTGCATCAGCTGCCATTTTATTCAGAATAAAAGTTGTTTTCGTATGGATACAGGAGAACTTTTTTGCAACGCCTGAGTCTCGGAACATTTTCCTGAACGAGGCACTATCATAATCTGCTGTGCTAAGTGGAATATTCTGCTTTCATGATGTCCCAGGTTGGTATTTGTAGTGTTAGAGTACAGTTCTATCCATACCTAACCTGGAGGGTGATGCCACAGGACAAAATTTTTCAGCAGCNATTTGTAGTGTTAGAGTACAGTTCTATCCATACCTAACCTGGAGGGTGATGCCACAGGACAAAATTTTTCAGCAGCAGTAATTGAAGTGCATCCACTCATACTGATATATTTTGCAAGCTATGATCACCTGATTTTGTTCTATAGTTGGCAATTTATGTTATTAATAGTTACTCCCTTTTTTTGCAATTTTGAATATTTTTTGTGCATTGTATTATTTCAAAACTTTAAAATTTCTGCAACATATGTTAGAATTTTTTTTACCCTAAAAAAGTTTNTTTGTGCATTGTATTATTTCAAAACTTTAAAATTTCTGCAACATATGTTAGAATTTTTTTTACCCTAAAAAAGTTAACTGGGTCAGAAATAAGGCTAGGGGATAAGTTGAGAAACGTATATTGAGTATGCGAAAATTGCTGCGTATGATTTATGGCAAATTTAATTATTTAACAATATTTTACTGGATTTTTGAAAAATTGGCAGGTATGCATAAGATGTTTAAGGGAAGGAAACATTATCTTGTCAAGCAACAGCCAAGTATGCGTGAAGATAGTTGCAGATAACCAAGCGCTGCCTCTCCACTTGCACAGCAAGTAAGGAGTGGAGTGGAGAGATTTGGGCAGCTCTTAACATCAAGGTCTTGAGAGCCAATGAGGGTGAAGTGAGGTGAGTGTGGAGCAGTGCCAGATTGCAAGGGCAGGGGAAACAGGAGATCCCCGAGAAAACCTGCAAACCAGTGGCATCGTCAAGCACGATTCCCATGTGCAAACATCAGGGAGTGACCTCGCTGGGAATTGAACGTAGTTAAACTAGGTGGGAGGCAAGTAGTCTGACCACTACACAACTGTGGCCCCACACAGCTTGTAAGGGGAGGAAACAAGGCTGTGTTGTGCCAACTGCCGAACAGTAGCCAAATGGAAGGAGAGCATAATAGTTGCTGCATTTGTTGATAGGCAGCATACTCCCCATTACTTGACGTTTGCTTAAACAAACATTTAAGGAACCTTTGTGCCATTTACAAGTAATGGATGTCAAGTGCCAGCCAGGAACATAGATAATGTTAGTTACATTGCAAACAGTTGCTGTTAATATATTTTTTTTTCAAGTATCTAACCAATGATTCACACACTATTTGTACTGGAAAATTTTTAGTATGAGATTTGCAACTATAATGCGATAAAATACAATAGATTGGGCAGGTAGTCGCACCTAAGATATATAGTGCATTATAATTAATTGAAAGCTCAGGGGGCTTTCGTTAATTTGCCGTTGCTATTAGTTTCCTACAAATGTTTTCTAGGTTTCCAAAAATGCATTCTAAAATATCTTCGCAATACTTTTAATTGAGCTTTAGTGTTTTGGTCAGTACTCCCTTGCCTTCACTCCCTTCTCACTGTTAGACATTATAGTTGATTATTAGTGTTACGTAAAAGCTCATATTGAAAAAGGTATACATGTATATATTCTTAAGCACAGATGGCAACCTAAATCGTATAGCATATATCACATTACATATCAATTTCTTTGGCTAAAAGTACATCATCACCCAGGACACACCTGTTTTGGGCTTGAATCCTAGGTAGCCTATAGATATGTGTGTCAGTGTTGCAGTTAAGATTAGATTAGTTTCTTGCATAAGCCCCTCCATAATTATTGCACCAACATAAAATAAAAAATATGAAACTTTTTTTTTTCTAAATTATTGCCTTGCTTATTGTTATGATTTTGATATTTTGTTGGTATTTATCCTTAACGGGGATATAGGTGCGTAACAGGTTATTGATAAGAGTTATATAATGAACAGCATATAAAAGAGGTCTATTTAACATTAAGGTTATACAATATTGTTTCAATGTAAATATGATTGAATATGAATGGTGGGAGCTATACTAATATATAGAAATATTAAATTATATTAAATTATGAAGATTTGACATGCCACGTTCTGAGTAAAGCATAATTGGAGAGTCCCCACTATGTTCATGATTCCGGAGGCTGATTAAGATGGCGCAAGTCGACGGCCAGACACACCCATCTTCAGTGGTCTTCTTGTTCCAAAGGCCAGATGACAAAAGACACANTTCAGTGGTCTTCTTGTTCCAAAGGCCAGATGACAAAAGACACAGCCCACGGACCACACTGCCCTACATCGGCTGCGTTGTCCCCATTTACTGGCCTGTGGAAGGTGTTACTGTTGCTTGCGATTTCATAACTAATTTCAGCGATCACGGCCCATGTCCTGGATAAATAAGTGAAGGTGTGATCAGGCAGGCTGCTCAGCTAAGGGCCTGACCACAACTCGTAACNTGGAGAGTCCCCACTATGTTCATGATTCCGGAGGCTGATTAAGATGGCGCAAGTCGACGGCCAGACACACCCATCCTCAGTGGTCTTCTTGTTCCAAAGGCCAGATGACAAAAGACACAGCCCACGGACCACACTGCCCTACATCGGCTGCGTTGTCCCCATTTACTGGCCTGTGGAAGGTGTTACTGTTGCTTGCGATTTCATAACTAATTTCAGCGATCACAGCCCATGTCCTGGATAAATAAGTGAAGGTGTGATCAGGCAGGCTGCTCAGCTAAGGGCCTGACCACAACTCGTAACNTGTCCTGGATAAATAAGTGAAGGTGTGATCAGGCAGGCTGCTCAGCTAAGGGCCTGACCACAACTCGTAACATCATGTTTGGGAAAATTTTTGATATTTGGTATCTGTATTCTGAAATCATAATTGCTGTATCAAAATATTCACAGTGATTTGAAATACATATAGTTGATTTATTTTGAAGGTAAATTCATTTTCAAAAACATTTTAAAAATCAAACTTTGATACACATTAAAACCATTGTCTCAGTTTAAGAACAGATTAAGCTAATGATCAGGTGAAAACAAAATAAAATTGGTCATAAAGAATGGATAAAAACATAGCAATGTTTGTACACTATAAATTTGGTTTCCTAAACACATTTTGCTTGAGCCATTACTTTATTAGAGGGAGTATTTAAATAGTTGGCTCACTATATTTTTATGGTATTTTGTTTTATCTTCATTTTTTATTATTGTAAACTAAAATAAATATATCAAGATGCAGAAAGTAGTACCCAGAATTTTCACATGCCTCAAAAAAGTTTTGATTTAACTAACTTCTACTGCATGCCTGTAGCCTGCTAGTTGTAATTTTACTGTTAGTTTACTTTTTTTTTTGTAAGTCATCATGAGAGTTTATTTTTAGTGTGCTGCTATACCACAGATATAACAGAGGGAAATAGAAATTATATATTGTATAGGGCAGTGTTCATTGATTGAATGAATGTTGTTTATATTAAATAATGTGAAATTCACATTTTCGAATAGTTTGTATACTAGTATTCTACACAATACTCTATGGATAATGTATACTTTCAAAGTATATACCGTAATTTATCAGTCTGATTAATTGTAACATTCAGAAGTTATGAAAAATTTTTGTGCTAACTCCGTTGAGATTATTTTTGATATTACAAAGGACGCTGATAGCAAGAAAAAGCAAGCTGTACAGAATAGTAACCACATTGTGAATGTAATAATAAATTTAAGACTGAATAACCCTTTCTTGTAAACATTATTCCATGATGTTTACAGTTTCATAACGTGATCGGTACATGGTACTATAATTCACAATAGCTGAAAGTGATAAAATGGTACTGTATACTAACTTAAATTCNAACGTGATCGGTACATGGTACTATAATTCACAATAGCTGAAAGTGATAAAATGGTACTGTATACTAACTTAAATTGTGTCCATTTCTTACATTTGATATATCTACACTGTCCTAAAATAATTAAGATTAAATGTTCTCGCATGATGTAGATGTGCTACCAAAGCTTAAAAAAAAAAAACTTTGTAGCACCATGTTTTTTTCTTTATAGAGATAATGTTATGAATTAATTTACTAAGGCTAATTTTTGTGCTAATCTTGTTTCTATTTACTGAAGAGTAAAGAATTGATTGTAGGCCTACCTTACCATGTGACTGCTTACACAGTGCTTCTTTTTCCCTCCTGCCAATGAGGGCATGGCTATGACAGGAATGATGTCAGCCATGTCACCTTGACAGAAACAAACCAAATAACTTGTAATAGTGCTAGCCGCGGCTCGTTAACACGTTATTTAAAATAATGCAGCCTCGCCGTGGACACCATGTTGTTAACGTTCGGCACTTGTTACTGCCGACTGTTTACGTTGCCACGGCTTGCTCAGAGGTAGAAACACGAGACTCAGTTAATTGAACACCAGTTACTTAAGAAAGAAGTTCCAGATTAGTTTGAGATATATATATATATATATACACAGTTCACAGACGGAGTTTCAGTATGTAGAGTACGAACCTTTACCATTAAATGTACTATTGCAGATAACAGTGCCACAGTCGTTTACTTAATGATGTTCTTAAAAAACTGACCCGAAGAAACTTAAAATGCGGCTACCTCCCACACCGGCTGAGAAATGATATATTAAAGTCTAGTTGCCGATGTGGGGGTTCTAGTCCTGCCCGAACGCGGCCTAGGCTAGCATTGCATGATACTTCTCGACTGCGCTGACCTGCCCTCACGGGCGACGTGAAGTAACTCTCCCTGACGACTGACTTGAANCCGAACGCGGCCTAGGCTAGCATTGCATGATACTTCTCGACTGCGCTGACCTGCCCTCATGGGCGACGTGAAGTAACTCTCCCTGACGACTCACTGGAATAAGACTGCTCTAAGGGCGACAAACAGATGCCCTTTTTGTGCTGCCTATCACCCCCCTCTTCTGAGATAATGGCCTGGCCACGCACACTCTCCACAACGTTATCGTAACTGACTGCTCCGCACAAACTAATCCTGCGCCGTCAACATAAATGAACTTGTCGACGTCGCCTGATCCAGATAAACTAACCTCTTGTACAACAAAAACTTGTTGACGTTGCCTGAAAATGTGCCGAAGGAACTAAAACTTGTCGACGTTGCCTGATCCACAGAAACGAACTAATCTAATTAATGCTGATGCTTCCCCAAAAAACCAAAGTTCGAAACGAAACTGTAACTGTCCTGATAAAACGTAACACTGCAAACATCCTCCCGATAACCTACAAATGCACACGTCTGCCGGATAAACTATCACGGGAAACGAGCCACCACGGCTTTAAACTTTAACCCGATAAAAATATTAAGAAGCTTTCCAAAGCTTCAAACACACAAAAGAATTTTACACCCGTGTCCCGAAAAATTATGAATATTGCGTCATTACATTCTGTTACACAGGTGGAGTGGGATGTTGACTTTCAGGCTGTAATCAGGCAAGCAGTAAACATATGAAGTGTTTCATAAACATGTACCTTTTGAAACATTAATTACACACAATTCAGTCTGNCAGGCAAGCAGTAAACATATGAAGTGTTTCATAAACATGTACCTTTTGAAACATTAATTACACACAATTCAGTCTGCTTTTGTTTCACTCCTTCATGGTGTAGCATTTTCTCTGTCAAGCAGAGTATTTAAACATCAAATTAATTACACTTATTTCAGGGTACATCACTTGTGAATATGCATTAATATGGTGGACCTGTCACAAGTGCTTCCTTTACATGAACACACTATTGTTGCCTCTATTTTCATACTTAAAATAGTGTGTAAAGTACCAAATGCCCCTTAGTAGTGAGAAATTATTAAGTTGACACTCAATTTTATCAAACATTTTTCAAAATGGGAAGATCAAATTATGAAAATTTTACATTGTTATTCACAGATGAGTTATATTTGATTTGTATCTTTTTAGAGGGATTGTTGAATCACACCCTTTTAAAATCATATGTTGAAACACAACAATCATGAGGGTTGTAGCAAAACAGGCAATAACTTACCCTACAGATTCACATGTAGTAGGCTGATCCAAGGTGATATAAAAACTTGCACAACACCAAGAATGAATAATAAAGGTGGACATAATTTACAACACGATAAAAAAGCCTTATTTATACACAAGTGTTTGGTTTAGGGAATAGCAGAGGGAATAATAATGAGGGAGCTAATACATGACGTGAATTTCCAATGTAGCTACCAAAAAATAATGTTGAAAGCACTTTTGTAATGGCTACATGAATACAACTCTGGAGTTGCCCATTACACATATACCATTAGTCCAAGGATGAAGAATACATAAAAATTTGAACAATCNAATACAACTCTGGAGTTGCCCATTACACATATACCATTAGTCCAAGGATGAAGAATACATAAAAATTTGAACAATTAAGGGTTAGCACATCAAAAGTTGGTAGATCATGGAGCGATTGCACTATTCTCACATTTCACGCACTTGTGCATATTTTTAGGACAGTACAGTCTTATCTTGCAGTATTCTATTCATACAGTAGTTAACTGTGTAATGCAGTGTAAATTGCACAAATTATAAACAAGTTCATGAAGCATGGAATATACAGTGTGANAGTAGTTAACTGTGTAATGCAGTGTAAATTGCACAAATTATAAACAAGTTCATGAAGCATGGAATATACAGTGTGAAGCTCTGCATGCCATGTGAACATGATATGACACGAACGTGGCCCGCTAAGCTGCGTCCCCCAAGACCGTTTCCAATGTAGTGTAGCACCCACTCTACCTTGACACCAGCTCTGGGCCCATGGTTTAACATACCTAGCTGGTGCTTATGTACAACATGCCTAATTCCTAGCGAAGACCAATGGCTTGTGTGGAGGAAAATCCACACATTACTGTTCAGGAACTTGCCCCTGAGTTTGTTTCCAGCTCAACCATTCCTGGCCATATTCAGCTAATAAAGAAGAAAAAAAGGACTACTGGGTACCACATGAACAGACTGAGTCTCACAAACAGCAGCAATTTTACATTTGCATTAACCGTTGGTTCATCGCCACAATGAGCCCTTACTTGATAGTACAGTGATGTGTAATTAGATCATGTTCGATAGTCGCAAGTGCAGTCAGCAATTTTCGGATGTTGGCGACACTCCCAAACACTTTTGAAAACCAAGGATGATGCCATAATAAGGTTTTGTTATTAGTATGTGAACAGCACTTGGTGTTGTCCATTACAAATTCTGTACTCCTGGTGTAACCATTTCCATTTTTTGNTTATTAGTATGTGAACAGCACTTGGTGTTGTCCATTACAAATTCTGTACTCCTGGTGTAACCATTTCCATTTTTTGTATTGTACAGAAATTTATTAAATTCTTTGATATGTGTGAAGAAATATTATATAGATTAATGCCATTCTGAAACCCAGTAATTGTGTGAGATACAAAAATTGGCAGTTTATTTCTGAATGATTTGATGCTTGCCAATAGTATTCTAAATATTTATGCATCNAATACAACTCTGGAGTTGCCCATTACACATATACCATTAGTCCAAGGATGAAGAATACATAAAAATTTGAACAATCAAGGGTTAGCACATCAAAAGTTGGTAGATCATGGAGCGATTGCACTATTCTCACATTTCACGCACTTGTGCATATTTTTAGGACAGTACAGTCTTATCTTGCAGTATTCTATTCATATAGTAGTTAACTGTGTAATGCAGTGTAAATTGCACAAATTATAAACAAGTTCATGAAGCATGGAATATACAGTGTGAAGCTCTGCATGCCATGTGAACATGATATGACACGAACGTGGCCCGCTAAGCTGCGTCCCCCAAGACCGTTTCCAATGTAGTGTAGCACCCACTCTACCTTGACACCAGCTCTGGGCCCATGGTTTAACATACCTAGCTGGTGCTTATGTACAACATGCCTAATTCCTAGCGAAGACCAATGGCTTGTGTGGAGGAAAATCCACACATTACTGTTCAGGAACTTGCCCCTGAGTTTGTTTCCAGCTCAACCATTCCTGGCCATATTCAGCTAATAAAGAAGAAAAAAAGGACTACTGGGTACCACATGAACAGACTGAGTCTCACAAACAGCAGCAATTTTACATTTGCATTAACCGTTGGTTCATCGCCACAATGAGCCCTTACTTGATAGTACAGTGATGTGTAATTAGATCATGTTCGATAGTCGCAAGTGCAGTCAGCAATTTTCGGATGTTGGCGACACTCCCAAACACTTTTGAAAACCAAGGATGATGCCATAATAAGGTTTTGTTATTAGTATGTGAACAGCACTTGGTGTTGTCCATTACAAATTCTGTACTCCTGGTGTAACCATTTCCATTTTTTTGTATTGTGCATAAATTTATTCAATGCTTTGATATGTGTGAAGAAATATTATATATATTAATGCCATTCTGAAACCCAGTAATTTTGTGAGATACAAAAATTGGCAGTTTATTTCTGAATGATTTGATGCTTGCCAATAGTATTCTAAATATTTATGTATCNTGTGAGATACAAAAATTGGCAGTTTATTTCTGAATGATTTGATGCTTGCCAATAGTATTCTAAATATTTATGCATCCATTTCTCATTACCTGAATGATAGAATGACCATTGAACTCAAAACATTTATAAACCAAGTGGTAATAAAAATAATTAAAATTTTCAATTCAGCGTTTTTCTTAACATACTAAATAATGTGGAGAGATAAGAAATTGAATTTTAGTTGTTAACATGTAGGCTGAGTGAATACGAGCAGTATCAGATATTCTGTTGATACTACTAAAACAACAATTTAATGAGACAAACCAAATTGTTGAAGTAAATGTAAAAACAGTGTCATTTCCATTATGAAATTTTTTTGTATAAAATATATCCCAGTCATTATATGCACATTTTACATTTAAAAAANAGTGTCATTTCCATTATGAAATTTTTTTGTATAAAATATATCCCAGTCATTATATGCACATTTTACATTTAAAAAATTTTTTTTATGATAATGAAACTTTATAAACTAGAGAAAACATTTTATTTTAATTAAGACAACACACAGCATTTCCGCAGATTAAAAATAAAATTTTTCCAGCTCATGTTGAAATGGATTTCTTTTTATCACTGCTGGGTAGTACATTNTTCCGCAGATTAAAAATAAAATTTTTCCAGCTCATGTTGAAATGGATTTCTTTTTATCACTGCTGGGTAGTACATTTAACCATCTTAAACTATGGTATATATCTTGAAAGTACATATTATTGTCCATAAAGTTTTGTATAGAAGGCTAGCGTAATGACTAGGAGAATGGGAATTTCACATCATTTATAAACAGCATTCATTCAACGAACCCTGTTCTACACAGTATCGATTATTCTGTTTCCTTCTTTTACACCTTCGGGCACACTAAAAATGAACTTTCATGATACTCACAGCCTTATTTTAATTATCACAACAAAAAAGAGTAAACTAACAGCCAAATTACAACTAGCAGGTTACAGGCATGCAGTAGTAGTCATATCGTAGCTTGTTCTGAGGCATATGAAAATTCTGGGTACTGCTTTCTGCATATGGATGTATTTATTTCAGTTTTTAATAATTACTGTTTGAAGATAAAACCAAAGATAAACAGTCTGCTCTTACCATTAAAACATAGGGAGGAAGTTATTTAAATACTCCCTCTAATAGCGCAATGGTGCAGTCAAAAATTTTTGGTTTACCAAATTAATAGTTTTGCAAACCTTTTTGGTATTTTTATTCATTTTTTACCACCAATTATGTTTTGTTCCCCCCTGATCTTTAGTATAATCTGTTCATAAACTGAGACAATGGTTTTAGTGTAAATCTACGTTCAATTTTTGTGAAGAGTTTTTGGGAATGAATTTACGCTCTTAATAATTAAATTAGATGTATTTCAATGTGAATATTCTGATGCAGCAATAAATATTTTAGAATACAAGGTACTGTATATATGAAATTTACCCAGGCATAGTCAAGAAAGGCAATGATTTTAAAAAGTTTCTTACTTACAGCACTTCATGCTGGTGCATTAACTATGGAGAAGTTCATGCAACAAACTAATATGATCTTACTATGTATTTAATTAGCCAGAGTGCAGGAACTTCATTAATGGCAACAGTGACACACATTCAAACCCAGAACTGCCTCCTTCAGGGTCCCTATTAATTCATTCTGGTGCTCACTCATTTCGGACACATTAAATGATAAATGCAATTTGTGAAGTGCAGTATAATTTAATATTTTTATCCCTTCTAAGCCCAAAGCACTTCAAATGAATAGGGACCTACAGGACTACTGCCATTGTACAGTTAACTATATGATTTAAATGCAATTTAGTTTTATGTACCTTATTTTACTATTAAGGGCCTTGCCCAATTAGTGTATTTCCATTTTGAGCATATGATGCCGCTCATAATGACGTCATCTTCATCGCTACATATTATATCCTATGTGCAATTTCATTATTAAGTGCCCTGTCTGACTGGTAATTGTGTTCTGAGGATGTGACGTGGCTCCTCAGCAGCATTACTGTTTAAACAGTATTTTGACGTACAACCTCATAAGAAATACATTTAAGTAATTCAACATCTGCAACCATGGAGAGAGAGTTACACCTGATAGCCATTTCGGCCTGCACGACCCTTCAAATCCTGTGCTCTTCAAAGTGTACTGAAGAGCTGGCACTCATGTAACTACCCCAAGCTTCTTAATTACATTACATTTTCTCTACAAAGTACTGCCTCCTTCAGGGACCGTATTAATTCATTCTAGAGCACACTTATGTCAGACACATTAAATGGTGAATACAATTTGTGAAGGGCATTATAATTTAATTCTTCTANTCATTCTAGAGCACACTTATGTCAGACACATTAAATGGTGAATACAATTTGTGAAGGGCATTATAATTTAATTCTTCTATCCCTGCTAAGCCCATCACATGTCAGGTGCCTAGCCTATCCTACAGCACTATTGTAATTTGTCCAACACCCAATATGTCATGTTGCATATCAATGTTAACACTGAGTATCAATTTAATCTGCATGCAAAAGAGGCTATTAATTAGTTAATGTACTGCTTGTAGGTCAGGGCTGTAAAATTAGTTTTTCTATTGGGCCACTTACAAAAAATCACAAGGCTTCACGGATCACGCTGTCATTACAAAGTCGTGGCTCACACAAATACAATTTCTTTATGTAGAGATGTGATAAATAAAAGTATATATTTTTTGTTTGTTTTATGCTAGAATATAGTAGTTAAAATTAAAGTAGGTAATTGTATTAAAAAATGTATATTAATAAAAAGGATAGCTGATAAAATATTTTCTTGGCAGGCTAGTCTGACCAGAGTCTGGCGGGCCGCATGTGGCCTGCAAGCTGCTAATTGAATAGCCCTGCTACAGATACCGCCACTATACCAAGTTTTATTTAATTGGATAATGGTTCTGTAGATATGATATAGGTAACTGAAATACGTGTAAGGTTTAATTCTCTATGCAAGTGTTTGATATACTAAAACCATGTAAGTTTAATTATGATTAGCCTACTGTAGCTGTACTAATATGTCATTTGGCAGGGACTTTTTAATTAGTTCCCAATGTACGAGGTATAAGCTGTATATGTTATTATCTTAAAAACTGGCCAGCTATTGCAGATAAGAATTTCTGAGTTTTGTGCTGTCATTGTGAAATGTCAATATACAGATATTGTTTCAAATTGTTTGATTGGGTCCTGAGATAGAACACAGTACCCAAAAAATTCCAAAAACTACCATTTTAAAAATAAGCTTCTAGCACAGTTGAAAGCTATAAAAAATTAGAGTTCATACTATGTACTAGGCTTATAAGTGGTTATTTGAGTTTGATAAAGTTTAGTTTATGGGTTTTAAATCTTTTAAAAAGATACTTGTACATGTACAGGTGCATGCCGTAGTGCCCATAGTAAAAAAAAAACACACTTTGTGCGTGTTTTGTGTGTGTGCATGCATGCGTACGTAAACAAAAGGTCTCGTAACCCTTTTTTTCCTTCAGAAGGAACTGACAAAAAGCTTCATTCTATTACATACACTTAGGTATATTGTCGTGTTTACATTTGCACTGCTTTATCAAAAAAAAATATTTTTATTTTAAAAAGTTACATACTTTCAGTCACTCTTATGAAAAACATATTTGTTTTTTTGAATGTGTCAGAAATGTTACTCTGTTGATATGCTAGTGTTGAATATAGAATTGAGATGCTTTGAAAAAGATTTTAATTGAGTTCTTGCAAAATGTGTTTTTTTGTGTGTTCATGAAGATAAAAAACTGGTGTAACAAAATTTGGAAAGCAGGGTTAGTCATTTTCTCCAGCGCTATATCTTATGAAATCATGAAAAGTCAGTCTTCAATGCAGCCATNAAAATTTGGAAAGCAGGGTTAGTCATTTTCTCCAGCGCTATATCTTATGAAATCATGAAAAGTCAGTCTTCAATGCGGCCATGGTGGTGTAGAAGTGAGACTACTTGCCTCCCACCAAGGCAAACTGGGTTTGATTCTTGATGGGGTCACCCACATTTTTGCATGTGAGAAATGTGGCGGACGTTGCTGTTGGCCAGCAGGTTTTCTTAGGCTACTCCAGTTTCGCCTGTCATTACATTTCACCGCTGCTCTATCTTCACCTCATTTCACCCTCACTGGCACTCAAGACCTCATTGATAAGCACTGACCAAAACATCTCGATTCAACTCAGTGATTAAAGTTTTCAACCCCTGGTTGGTTTGTATTTGTTTAAATCACCTTTCGTGTATGGAGAACCAGGATGTACATCACTTCATATTCTTAACAAGGGGATAAATTTTACCCATGGCACTAACCATTGTTCAACTGGCCCTTAGCACTATTGATTTTGAAGTTGAACAATAATTCCATCTTACCGCCAGCAGAGGAAAGTGCTTAGTCTGCAAACATAAACAACACAGGCGAGTGCCCATGTAAACAGTGTTTTTTTTTANTTAGCACTATTGATTTTGAAGTTGAACAATAATTCCATCTTACCGCCAGCAGAGGAAAGTGCTTAGTCTGCAAACAGAAACAACACAGGCGAGTGCCCATGTAAACAGTGTTTTTTTTAAATGGAAAGTGGAATATTTGGTGGGAAAATAAAACTGTGGTAAGTCTGTCTCTGCTGAAAATGTTATAGAATGCCTTCTAGAAAGGTGATACTATGTTAGATTTGAAGTGGTCCCCTGTGTAAAATATGTCCCAGAAATGGCTGTCATTAAATCTGGATCTTGCAAAGTTATGCTGATATCAATATAAGTTATTGTTGTAGTTCACCTTTAACAACATAAGTATATTACCTGTTTCTCAAAATCTAATAAAAATTTTTACATTTTTATCTAATAGGTATGTTGACATTTTTTAAAAAAGATAACACTATTTTATATTGGAGAAGTGCAAAAAGTTGTTTATAAAATGTTTCGGAAGAAATATTTAGTCAAAAAGTTTCTACGCATCTGCCTGTCATTGCCTAGTATCTTCAAACTAGGAACGTCTACAGTATTTTAAGCATTTATTGATAATCAAACCAGTTAAAATATTTTTAGTTAAATCTGTAATAATATACTGTGTGTGTGTGTGTGTGTGTATATATATATATATATACATATATATATATATGCGTGGGTGTGTATGTGTATATACACACATGCACACTTGATTAAAACTTTTGTTTCAGGTGCTATATGTAATGCAGATCCATAAAGATGCAAAAGAAACTAAGGCATATGTTTCTTCAGTGATTGAAGTTCTGATGCCATGTTCAATGCTTGGTTTTGGAATTGTTGATGCTTGCATAAAGAAATTCAAAAACAGTGCATCACTTTGTTTGGAAGATGCATGTGGTAAGTCAGTATGAAAATTCTTTAATAGTTTGTTACATTTTTAAAAATTGGTTCAAATTAAAAGTAAAAATTACTAATTCAGCAATGCATATACTGTATCAGTTGAGTTGAACAGTCTGTGTGATATGCGCAGTGGGTAGCATTGCCTCTCATCTCAAGGATTTGGGTTCAGTTCCTAGTTCCGACACTTCAATTTTTTTTCAAGCAGTAGCTGGGAGCAAAGCCAAACTAATGGAGAATTATCATGCCTAGTAGTCCGGGGTGCGACATAATTTCCAATGCCATGTCGATGCTTGGGTTCCTACCATCAGACTGTCCACTCATCAGTTAAGCTCTTTATGATTAAACAGTTGTTCAGAAAATAGGTAGCATACATACTGGTCCCTGCATCATTATTTGCGATTTATTCAATGTACATGTACATAGTTCATATGTTGCTCATATTACTGAAACAGATTGAAGCTGGCTGAACAGTAAACTTCCTGTTACTGAAGGTAGTCACTGGCCTTTGTTGCTGTTGTCATGTTAACTGTTACTTTTGGTAAGGATAACAAAGCAATAAAGGCTGGCAGGTGAAATGAACCCCATGGTGTTATAGCCTCCCCATCAGCCTGCTTCTGTGCCGTACTGCAGGGTTGTCCTAATGTTTCATTATTAGAGCAGGCATTGATAAGTTTTCTCCCCATGAATATGTGAAATCATTTATGTACATTTCATGTCAAATCTTACATAATTTCTTGGTAAAGATGTACACTGAAGATCCAAAAAAACTGGTAAACCTGCCTAATATCGTGTAGGGCCCCCGCGAGCATGCAGAAATGCTGCAAGACGACGTGGCATGAACTCAACTAATGTCTGAAGGTATGCAGGAGGCAATTCACACCATGAATCCTGCAGGGCAGTCCACAAATCCATAGGAGTGCGAGGCGGTGGAGATCTCTTCTGAACAGCACGTTGCAAGGCATCCCAGATATGCTCAATAATGTTCATGTCTGGTGATTTAGGTGGCCAATGGAAGTGTCTATAAAGTTAGAAGAGTGTTTCTGGAGCCACTCGGTAGCAACTCTCAANTGTCCTGTTGGAATTGTCCACGTCCGTCGGAATGCACAATGGACATGAATGGGTGCAGGTGATCGGACAGGATGCTTACGTATCTGTCACCTGTCAGAGTCGTATCTAGACGTATCAGGGGTCCCATTTCACGCCAACTGCACACGCCCCATACCATGACAGATCCTCCACCAGCTTGTACAGTCCCCTGTTGACATGTAGGGTCCATAAATTCATGAGGATGTCTCCATACCCGTACATGTCCATCCGCCCAATACAATTGGAAACGAGACTCGTCAGACCAGGCAACGTGTTTCCAGTCATCAACAGTCCAATGGCGGTGTTGGCGGGCCCAGACGAGGCGTAAAGCTTTGTATCGTGCAGTCAACAACGGTGCACGAGTGGGCCTTCGGCTCCGAAAGCCCATATCAATGATGGCCCGTTGAATAGTTCAGACGCTGGCACTTGTTGATGCCCCAGCATTGAAATCTGCCCCAATTTGAGAAAGGGTTGCACGTCTGTCACATTTAATTATTCTCGTCAGTCGTCGTTTGTTCCGTTCGTTCACAATCTTTTTCTGGCCGCAGCAATGTCGAAGATTTGATGTTTTACCTGATTCCCGATATGCACGGTACACTCGTGAAATGGTCGTACCCGAAAATCCAAATTGCATCGCTACCTTGGAGATGCTATGTCCCATCTCTCATACGCCGACTATAACACCATGTTCAAACTCACTTAAATCTTGATAACCTGTCATTGTAGCAGCAGTAACCGATCTAGCAACTTTGCCAGATGCTTGTTGTCTTATATAGGCGCTGTCAACCGCATTGTGCTACTCTGATTGGTTCCATACTTCTGTTATTTGCATATGCACGCCCATACCAGTTATTTTGGCTCTCCAGTGTATAATGGTTCTGAAATGATTCGTTAAATTTTTAGAACTGTCCGCTAACATAACTAACTTTACCTTTACAGCAAAACAATTTTTGTTGTTTAGATTCAGTATTTGAATATTATAATACTTCCTGTGTGACAAGTTCTTGAAAAAATATTAAGCAGTTTATTTTTTACTGTACTGTAAAGTGTCAATTTTGACACCGTTTATTTTGAAAAAATATTTGAAAAAACTACCACACTGCTTCATTGTCATTAGTGCGTGGATAGGTGTGTACATCAGTCTGAAAGTAAATATTGCAAGTGTTCATTTTCTATCCATGCATTAACATTGCAGTGATTGGTCAAGTTTAATGATGTTAGGTTATTTAAACCTAAGAAAAAATATTTTTTAGTACTCATGAACTGCAAACTATCAGAAATAGTTCTCTTTTTTTTAATAATATTGACAGTAACTAAAGAATTTGTATGTAGTAGGCAATCTTCCACTTTGCTGATGTTTGGAAAGTTAAGTTTTGAATCCAGAAATAATCTGTACTTCCTCATTGTATAACAATTATTGGGAACAGTTATAACGTTATTTTGTGTAATACAAACGTATATTATTAAATATGTATTTTTACTACAGGATCACTTTCAAAACAATTTGTATGAAGTAGTTTTTTAAATCTTGTGCTGCGTTGATAATACTGTTATTACCTCTTATCATTTGTTAGAAAGTTTGAATATTTATTTGCAACGTTCTCTAAATATTTCAATAAAAATTTTTGTAAACTAACGATAGTTGTTCCGTTGAATTTCAGATTTTTAAAATATTCTGATAGCATTTCCATGCACATGTATTTTAATTTGCACATGAAGTTGCAAATAACCTTTCAAAAATAAATAAAAAGTGAATGTCACTGTAATGAATAATACAAGATTTTAGACTCATGAGCACCCTTAAGAAGAGATTAAACAAGAGTTATTTGTTGCCAATTTCTTTGAGTTGTTGGGCAAATATCTTTCTTTTTTTCTTTTCCCTATTCTGGTTTAATATTTTATCACTGGATACACTGTGTAATGGTAACAATCAATGTGTTGATGTTTTATTACTTTTTTCAGATGATACTGCAGATGAGCCAGGACCTGTTGAAGCTGTGCTACTAAAGATATATCACGTCCAACCAAAATCCTTGCAGGACTGCCAAATTGTTTATCAGCTTCCCTCTGCAAATGTTGCAGCCAACATTTTGAATTCCGTGCCACAGGATGCACTGAGTAAGTTTATGCACTTTTCCCACACAAACTGTATACACAATCATAGTAAAATATTTCTGTGTAAAATTGTTACAGTTTTTGCATTCTGTTTCTCACATTGTGTTTTTTTTTTTTTTTTTTTTTTTTTTTTTAAGTACAGTTAATGAATTTACTGTAATAGTGGAAACATCTTCAACAGTGGCAGTTAAGTCTTTGTAATAAAAGCTAGAAAACTATTATTCATTGGGGGATCATAAACAGTGACATTTACTGTATTTACCCATATATACTCCCTCTCATTTTACACATCCTGTATTTGCACTTCCAAATTTGAGGAAAAAAATATTTTAGCATGTACATATGGGAGTTTCAACCTACTGCTGCAAGATGATGGGCTGGTGACATATTTTTAGGGGTAGCTATTGCAATTAATTGAGAACTGTATTCATTTTGTTACATATTCACTTTTAAATACACTGTTACCAAAAAGTCAATTGCAAGGAAGACAAGGTGGCTGGTGCTTTTCCTCACATCCTTGGGTTGAGTTGAGATATTTGGGCTGCTCTTAACAACGAGGTCTCGAGAGCCAAATGAGGGTGACATGAGGTGAGAATAGAGCTGTGCCGGAATGTAAGGGTGGGGGAAACTGGAGTTCTCAGAGAAAACCTTCCGGCCAGCGGCATTGTCCGGCACGATTCCCACTTGCGAAATCCGGGAGTGACCCAGCTGGAGATTGAACCCGGTTCGCATTGGTGGGAGTTGAGCAATCTAACCGCTCAGCCACCGTGGCCCACACACCCTTGGGAGTCTTAACACTACATGGGAGTCTTGACACTAAAACAATAATATCTGTACCTCAGAAGTAAGGTGTTGTAACTACATTCCTTTAAAGTGGAGTTGATCACTTTATCTCCGAGGTACAGAAATTATTAACACAGCATAGAAATACAAAAAAAGAACATACATAAAAACACAGACACACGATATCAGCAAGAAAGAAGAAGAAAAAGTAAAAATCCACAAGATATGCCTAACATAACGTCATCAAATATACAGGCCAAGTTACCAACTAACATTAAACATTTATCCCAGTGTCACAGATTACCAAATTTTTATCGTCATTCACATTCACTTCATGAAAGGTTTAATTTGGCTCAACGCGCTTTTATCACTAAATAATCAAATAATCATCAGTTGGATTTTTTTTTTATTTTTTTTTTTTATTAATTGTGATTAAATATCCTATTATTAGTCTTAACTTCTCAAGAATGAAAGCCTTCCAAAACCTGCCTCCTCCCCTCCCCTTGTTATATAGTTATATATGTTTTTTATTTTTATAAAAAACTAAGCAGAAGATACAATTATGCTTTCAATAGGCAGTATCAGTCCTTGATTTTGTGTGTTTTACAGTCTCACTGAATTCTTGATCCTGTTCTTGCCATTGAACAATGCTCTTGAAAGGGGTTCAGGAATACTTTTTACTAGGTTATTATATATTTAAAACTCCTGGATTATGTTTTTCTTCAAGTTCGAATTCATTTTGATCATACATGCATGAAAGGCAATCGCTAACATGATGTTCACAATTTTTAACATTGAGTAAGTCAAAATGAAATCTGGTCAAATGCATAATCCACTTACCTATCTTACCCGGCAGTTGACGGGGATGTGTGAAAAGCAGTTAAGGTCTGATTTTCGGTCATCTATTCAAATTCAGCATGTTCCAAGGAGGTACTAAACCTTTCATCTCCAAAAATACATGCCAATGCCTTCTTTTTAAACACAGTGTAATTCTGTTCTGTGTGAGAGAGAGTTCTAGTGGCAAAGGCTGTCTGTTGTAATCCTACACTTCCATCTTGCAGCAAGAGACCGCTCCCACTACTAGCACTGACGCATCCACTTGTAAATGAAATTTTTTTTTTAAATCAGGCAATGCCAAAATTGAAGAATGTGATTTAGCATACTTAAAGTTTTAAAATTGTTTTGGCTTGTTCATCACCTTGTAATGATGCAATATTGCGTTGTTGTTAACTTTCACACTAGAATTTATTATAATGCCGCACAGTTGGGCGCCATATTGCAATAATGCGTTTTACTTGCCACGGCTTGCTCAGGGTAGAAACACGAGACTCATAGAATTGAACATTATTAATTAAGAATGAAGAAGTTCCAAATTAGTTTGTTATGTACTTTGTTTATTTAACTATTTATTTAACACTCAGCACCACAGTTCACAGAAGAAGTCCAAATTGCAGAGTACGAACCTTACAGATAAATATAAAAGTACAGTAAACAGCGCCACAGTGGTTTCCGTTTATTACGTCTCATGAATATTAGCCCGAATAAAGAATATCTGCTGCTACCTCCCACACCGGCTGAGAAATGAAATAATACA
>NQII01001063.1:932456-980470 GCA_002778355.1 Clitarchus hookeri
GCGCCGTCAACATTAACAAACTTCGCCGTCCACAAAAACTTGTTGACATTGCCTAAAACTGCACTGGGGGAACTATAACTGTTGACGCATTCAACATCCCGATAATCTAACCTCTCGTTTCTTATAAAATTTGGATGACGCAGTGAAACTGCGCTGAAGGAACTAAATAATGCTGAGGTTTCAAAAACTCCAAAGTTCGAAACGAAAACTGTAACCAGGACTCCTGATAAAAACTTAACACGCAGACGTCCGCCCCTTAACCTACAAATGCACACGTCCGCCTGATAAACTAAGACGGGAAACTGGCCACCACGGCTTTAAACTGAAACACGATAAAAATATTACGAAGCTGTCCCAAAGCTTCACAAACACGAAAGAATTTTACACTCGAGTCCCGAAAAATTCAGAATATTGCGTCATTACAACCTTAATGAAACACTATTTTTTCCTTTTTAATTTATTTATAGGTGTACCATTTCTGCATACCCGTTAATGAAACGCGAAAAAATTCCCTAATATACTTAGTTCAAAATAAAAATGAGTGGGTGGGCCATAGCGAAGAGTAGTAGGGCAAGTGCATGTGTATGTATATAGGTGGCCATATGTGTTGGATGACGTGCAACAGGATTTGTGGTAGGAGAGTATGAAAATATTAAATAAATTGCATTACACAGAACACTTCAAACAAGGAGAACAGTTGAGTATAATTTAAGAATTTTACCTATAATTTCTAGTAAGTTGTTTAAACAGAACATAGCAGACAAGATACAAACAGTTATAACTCATATTCAGTAAAATTATGCACACAGGACCAAACTTCAATACAGCATAGAACATGATTTATGGAATGATAGTGTCTTATTAGAAACATTTAAACAAATCATTCTGTGATTAATTTTCTAAGCATAAAAAGTATGTGTGTGCCATGACATTGAATAAAATAATTTGCTTTTCCTCCACCAATTAAAAAAAAACTGGGACTAAAACTGACATGAGATAAGCTTAAAGAAATTCATGCATATCTTGGCATTTACTCTGAAATAATTACTCCTGAATTCAATATTAAAGTGGTCAGTTCAAATTACTCAAATGCACAGCTAAAATTTGGAGTGCTAGAGTTCTTTCTATCTAGGACCACTGGTCTGTTCGAAAAGGTAAAATCAAGTAGCACAAAATAAATTCAATAAATTCTTTTTTCACTTTGAAGTTACAAATTTTAGTCTTAGAAATTCTACACTGATGGTACTGGTGGAAATCCTAAATATTGCGTTACCAAAATTGAATAATCTTACAGTACTTCATGGTGTCAGTAAGGGGGTGTCCATTGGCAGTCGACAGGATAGGAAGAAACACTATAAAATTAATGTCTGGGGTTTTTGGCCTCTTCAGATACTGCCCACGCACATTTAAGACTCTTAGAATGGCTCTCATCCATTCTACCTACCCTTATGATGAGATGGTCTCAAAATTAAAATTCTAGAAACTTGGAGCCCTAAATAATATGACCACTCGCCATTAATGCAAAATTGAGTCTCCCCTGTTCCTACAAGGATTACCAAAATATTCTTTTTAAATAATTGAAAACTACTCCTCAGAAGTTTTCACTTTGTGAGACGTGTCAAAGTTCAAAAACCATATTTACATATAGTAAAAAAAAGTTCTCCTATCCCAGTACAACTTAATTGAAACTGCAAAGAGAAAATAAAGCATCCACTTAACATTCAAATTCCATGCCAAATAAACTGTCAATTTAACCTTTACAAGTATGAGAAAATATCATTAACATTACAAATTATACACTTTTAATACGGGTGGAGTGAAAATAAAATAAACTGTCTAGTGTGTGACCATTGGACACATAATAACCCTGTCAAAATGTGTGGTGAAAATAAACATATAAATTTGCATACCTGAGAAATGTCCTTTTCAGAATGTAAACAAAACTATACTGAGGTTGCTGTCACACTAGTAAGTGCATAACCCAGTTTTTATGTTTTTCGGTTAAAAGTAAGGGGAATTATCAATGGGAGAAATTTTCTCTGTATGCATAGCATCTGACCATGAAAAATAACAAAACCTAAAAATTTTATCACTGAGTGATCCCAGGTCACTTTTTCCAGGTTTACAGAAAATCCTGCCTCTTACTTGTTTTCAATAACATTGCTCTTACGTGATCAAAATTTTCTTTCATGCTTTGGGAAAAAATACAAATACCATACAGAAAAAAAATTAAAGATTAAGAATGAAATTCTTTCAAGACCTTATGTAATATGCATGACAGACACTAACCTCAAAAATTGAATCAAAATGAGATGAGCTTCCACTGAAAATTATCCTGAGGTGTTACAAACCCTGTGTTCCTTTTACTGTTTTCAGGAAAGACACATTGGTGGAATGCTGAATTTAAATTTGTTACAGAGAACAATTTAGCTTTTCTGTAAAATGGTTTCAATATTAGGGAGCGGAAGTGGATCAACCCTGACTTTCTTGTTCACTAAGTGGTAATCTATGACAAGCTGATACTTGCCCAGTTCATTCTTTGATATCCGAAATGCCAATGATGCATAGCCAGAAACCGAATTACGAAAAAAATGTTTCAATATTGGTAGTGAACACTGATATGGAACATGTATCGGTTTATCATTCAAAACTTTAATTTTGTATGGCTTTAGATTGAAATAACCTAATTTCTTTGAAGCGACATCCTGAAACTCACCCTTAAGTTCTTCCAAAGCATGTTCCTGCAGACACAGTTGTTTCTTTGTTTTTGATCTCTTGTTGTCTTTTATGTTGCAGATGTTTGCCTTTTGAAGTCATGAATATTATTTTATTTGTAAAAAGTGTGATTTTTGAGGCAGAGGTGGATAAATATGATCATTAGATTAATTTCTTTATGGCCTTCATTAATGAGTCATTCACAACCATATACTTGCACTTGCAATTATTTATATGGCACTCAGGCTTGGTGCTTTTGTATTTTTTGGTAACAACAGGATATCTTATGCTCTTTGAGGATATCAGTATACAGTGAAACTTCCCTTAACGGACACTTCTCAAAAGCGGACAACTCTCTTGAGCTGACAAATTCTGATTCCCCGGCATAGTCCCATTCATTTCTTCATATTAAATTCTTCTATAAAGCGGACACTCCCTATAACGGACGCGGACAGCTCTTTCGTGTATATTCTGACCCCAAAAATCTCCCAAAAGCGGACATCAGCTTCCCGGAAAGGAATGTTTTCTGAGAAAAGCCTTCAGCAGCCTTACGGAAAGGAATGTTTTCTGCGAAAAGCCTTCTCCCCTTTTTTTTGGTTTGCCTTCCACCAACATCCTTTGTCTCAAATTCCTAGATTTCAATCGCGCCACACTGTACAAACATGTTTACCTCTTCAGTTTGTTTCCGATTTTCGAGCGATAAACACAGCTCTAATATGCCTCCCCGTGTGCGTTTGACACTTAAAGAAAAAGTGGAAATAATTAAAGCCAGTGAACGTGAAAAACTAAGTGTGCGATACTGCGCTGCAAAATTCAAAATAGGAAAGACTCAGGTGAGTGAGATTATAAAAAATAAAAAGGAACTTTTAGATAGATTCAGCAAACACGGAAATGACGAATCCCGTAGATCATTTCCAAAAACGGCTGGTTTGAGCATTGACGATGCAGTTTTCAAATGGTTTTGCCGTGCTCGGGCTGCAAACATTCCACTTTCCGGTCCGATCATTCGAGAAAAGGCCTTAGAAGTTGCAAAAAATTTAGGTCAAATGGATTTTAAAGCCTCTGTAGGATGGCTTGACAAATTCAAATCTCGGCATAAGATATCTTATAAAACCATTAGTGGAGAAGGGGCCTCAGTAGACACAGAAGTAGTACAAAATTGGACAGAGAAGCTTCAACAATATTGCGTTGGTTTTGAACCCAAAAACATTTATAACTGCGATGAGACCACCTTATTTTTTAGAGCACTTCCGGATAAAACCATGCAGTTGAAAAATGAGCGTTGTCAAGGAGGAAAAGTTTCAAAGGAGCGTTTAACTTTGCTCTTATGCACAAATATGCTTGGTGAATTTGAAAACCCTCTGGTCATAGGAAAGTCAAAAAATCCTCAGTGTTTCAAAGGTATCGATATCAATTTGTTGCATGTGGATTGGCATTCTAATTCTAAGGCGTGGATGACCAGAGATGTTATGAACATTTGGTTGACAAAATTGAACAACAAAATGATTCTACAAAATCAAAAAATAGTTTTATTTATGGATAACGCAGCCTCCC
The DNA here is from genome assembly GCA_002778355.1 of Clitarchus hookeri. Classification (NCBI taxonomy): domain Eukaryota; kingdom Metazoa; phylum Arthropoda; class Insecta; order Phasmatodea; family Phasmatidae; genus Clitarchus; species Clitarchus hookeri. The sequence continues at coordinate 936,726 of NQII01001063.1, forward strand.
ATCCCAATACAAATTTCAGCAATGTGGAAATTGTATTCCTCCCACCGAATACAACTGCTACATGCCAACCTTTGGACCAAGGGATTATAAAGAACTTCAAAACTCACTATAGAAAGTGTGTTTTGAAGCACCTGTTGGCCAACATGGACAATGCGACATCGTCAAGTGATCTTGCAAAGAAAATTAACATCCTGGATGCGATTCACTGGATAACGTCCTCCGTGAAAAAAATAAGCAAAGAAACTGTGTTACATTGCTTCATAAAGTCGGGATTCGTAAATTCCAGCGATGAAGCCGCAAATCTACAAGATGTTGATGAAGATGGAGAACTTCAAGACCTGCTAACATCATACGGCCCGACGAGCGAAACAACGTACGCCGACATCGATGGAAGTCTGGTCACAGAAAATAATTCTCTGAAAGTTGCAGATCTTATTCGTGAAGGTACGTAATCATACAGTTATACGTACACATATGTACGTAATAATGTTTTTGTCTTTAAAAAAAATTAATTTTTCATTTGTTTACATTTCAGAGGAAAGCCTAAATGACGAAGAAATTTTACGAGAGTCAGAAGTGGAGGACGATGACCCACCGATGAAGGCTGAAAAAGTCTTGATACAAATTAAGCGGGTCAGAAATTTTTTTATTTCAAACAGTGACGCTGAGGGACTTGACTTAGCATTGAGGATTCAGTCAAATGTTGAAAATAAAATTCTTACTAAAAGAATAAATCAATCAAAAATAACAGACTTTTTTTAAGTGTTAATTTCTGTCATAAATTTTATTGCTTCATAAATATTTTAAATTGTTTTTATACATTTTTAAGATAATGTACGTATGTAATACGTACATACCTACTACTGTACATACAGTAGTTGTTTTCTGTGCTCCGTGTTGTGAAATAAATTGCCTTTTTCACGTAAATATGTACATAATTTATTATTTACCTATGGCACATCTTGTATGTTTGTATGTATGTACAATTTAAAACATTATTTTCATTTTTCTCCCAAAAGCGGACACTTCTATATAGCGGACAATATTTCATTCCCCAAGGGTGTCCGTTATATGGAAGTTTCACTGTATTTAGGAAATGTGTATCTATTCTAATAAATTTATATTACTGTAACATCCTCTGATTTCCCCACAAGAAGCCATTGAAAATGGACTCACGCTTGGTAAAACTTATGTGCCACTTGATGTTTAAACATTTTTTGTGACAAGGAGAGGCACGCCAGAGATGATTTAAAAAAAAGGGAGGGGGTTAAATACCATTATTGATGTGCCATGTTTTGTGTTTTGTAATCAAGTTTGATGTCTTATTAGTGTCAGATTGATTATAAGTTAATTTTTGTGAACATGTGTTTCACCTAAAAGAAATGTATAATTCAAAACACACCAACCAAGTCTCCTTAAATAGTGGCCATTCTCACAGATGTTATCAGGGTGAGTGGTTGACAACTAAATTATGGTACAGGCCCGGCCACAAATCACTATGTTGTTCACCATTAGCACCTGTATTCTACCTGAAACTATGATGTTTTTAAAAACGTAACCCCAGTGGTTGGCAAGAAGTTACTATTAAATTACTTTTTTTTTTATTGTATTTATTTTTTGACAATGTGATACCAGGAAACAAATATTCCGACCTTGGATAGCCACAAAAGTGCCGCCAAACTGCTTAACATCTTTTCTAGATAAGAAAAATAGAAAACTAAAAAATTTGCATGATACTCTTAAATTATGACCTTTTGATTGGAAATATTGCCAGTTTATAATAATTTACATCAATCAGCATGTATCATTTTTAAGACAAAACCACAAAAAATTGAGATGGTAAAATTTTCCCTTAGACAAGTGATAAAAAACGGTGGGATACATGCTTAGGAGGGTCTCACAGTAACAAAATAAACGTCACACAGATATGTGGCTTTTCTGTTCTTTATTTAATAAACTTCAATAAAAAAGACATTGCATCGGTGGGTGTATCCAAACTTATATACCAGATGTATCCCGTCTATAATGCAGGAGTTTTCTGGTCCCGAATGTTTCTCCATAAGAACAATAACAAACATTCCCGGAAATAATGTTTTCGTTTTCCCGCATATAATGCAAACTGTTTCTGATTCAGTAATACTTGTATGCATTCATCTATGGAATCATACAGATTGTTTATCTTTTTACATGAATGTAAATGGATTAAAGAGTTTTATATTAGGGGTGTGCCAAGCTTCGCATTTTCGAAGGCGAATCCTTCGATTTCATCTGCTGGCCTTTTGAAAATTTTCCCATGGAAGGAAGCTTGCTGGGGCTGGGAAAGGAAAACCTCAATGGAAAAGATGCTCAACTTACACTGTTTTTCAAACAAAGTTTGTAGTTTTTATCCCAAGCTCCACCTTGCAGAGATAATCTACCAGTTTGACATTGACGAGGGTCAGCCCGCCAGCAAGGGGGGAGAGTGAATGTGTTTACAGCCCCACACTTTCCTTTGTCTCTTGCTCTCTTTTGTTAGGCAAACAAGAAGTTATGCATGACACATACCAGTGGAAGGCTGTTTAAGGAGGGTGACTGACCATAACATAACACAAATACAGTGTAGATTTTCTGTCTCGAAAAATTGACGTTTCTTTGCCTTTCTAATTTTGACATGTGCAGTCATGTCATAACAGTTAACCCATTTATCATATGGTGCGGGAGTTGGGCTGACGTATGTACCACAGCTGATACGTCTTTTTGGAAGAACTGCACACTTTCCTTGTAGGTAGTGAAAGTGGCTCAACTCTTGCTCTCAGGCCCTAATGCCACCACCATCCAGCAAGTTTACTATCTAGCTTGACATGGACAAGGGTCTTTGGAGGAGGAAAGGGAAGAGGTCAAATGTTGATAGCCACCCATTTAAATCACTGTGCGGTGGTGGTGCCAAATGGGACTGGATATATGGAGTATGGTAGTTTTTATAAAGTTTGTAGGTTTGCAGATTTTGATATTTCAGCTTTTCAGCAGTGCAAGATTAGGATATGTTTTATTCCATTGCTCAGTGTCTAGTAGGCACACATTTTTTTTGGCAGTAACAGTACAAATGAGTTGAACACACTTGAAAACTCTAACCTACTATAAATTAATATATATATTTTTTAATCTTGCGACTTCGATTTTTCTTTGAAATTCCTTTGCATCATGCAAGCTTCGCTTCGACTTCTCTTCACATTTAAAAAACGACCTTCGCACATGCCTAGTTAATATTTATGTATTTAATAAAAAAATTTAATGAGTGCCTCTAAGAAAAGGCAAATTTTCATTAGCTGAAAAGTTAAACTTAATCAAGCATGTGGACATTAATCCCGGTAGAACACGCACAGCAATTCCTCGGAATTTGGAAATCCCAGTGATTACTCTGAACCGAATCATTGATGCAACCAGGAGACAAACTCCCTTGAAAGATTTTATGTTACGTATTTTGCTTGTAGACAATTTTGTGTGCTTTGGTATCAGGAGACAAACTGCCACGAACAATTGTACTTGTTTTGCATGTACAGTAATCTTTTGCTCATTTACTAATTTTATGATTTTGCGACCAGGAGATAAAATTTCATAAAAGATTATGTATTTTAAAAAAACATTAGTTTTGTTTATTTTATAAAGTTTTGTGTTTATTACGGTGCATAATTTTATATCTTCTGTTGTCCCGATTCTAGAATTTTTGTGTTTCCCTCTTATAGTGGTTTCCTGCTTATAGTGTCACTTTCTTGCGGACCCCTGAAGAACCTTATAAGAGGGTTCCACTATTACTAATGTATTTAATTTTGAATTCTGCCATCTCCCTGAAATATTTATAGGAATTTATTTTGTACAAATATATGTAGTTATGATCAGCTGTTTTTTATTTTCACAGATAAATTTGTCTATGTCAAACATTATGAGTATCTGAGTGATGCCCACACAGCATGGAACCAACTCTCTTGAAAACATGCTGGTGTGTGAACCACCGATCTATTTTAACTACTAGTTGGGATGTGTGCATGTTCAATGCAACATGTTTGCATTTCACCTGACTAAACTTCTACAAACGCTGTCACCTGCATGTGTAAAAGGTTGTTTAGTTTGCAGTGCCTTACAACATGGATTATATTTTAGTATGTTAATATGTAAACCACTGCATTTTGCCTGCCCTGACCACCCCTGTTGGCGTACAGTGATTGTAAAAAGTATTTGAACATCAGCTCTAACCCAGATTGACTTTGTGCCAAGCCAGTGGCCTTTCTGCCCGAAGCTCTATAAAGGCACCATAAAGGCTAATCGCCAGATCTTGCAGAGCTCGCTACATTAGGGTCTGTAAACCCCTTGTAATTGTGTGCTTGATCTAGCACAAACTAAAAACAACTTCTATTGAGGCTCTGACGTGTTCCTGTCCCTAGACCGTCATGCGCCAATAATTAAGGGAAGGGTTTTCAAGTGGCGCCCAACGTGGGGCCACAGACTAAATTAACCACGGTTAATTAGCCAGTATCATATCNGGGAAGGGTTTTCAAGTGGCGCCCAACGTGGGGCCACAGACTAAATTAACCACGGTTAATTAGCCAGTATCATATCAGCACAACCCCGAGATAGTGAAGAAAATCTGGCAGGATACCCTAGACGAACCGGAATATGGGGAGTCAAGAGAAAACCCAGTGGCACCCAACTTCGTTATCTAGGACCTTGTCCGAAGTGGGAGACAACATCGCCGCTGGCGATACCTCCACTGTCATGGACCCCGATAACCCCGTATTGCCTCGTGCAATGGCACGGGGCAATTCCTAATCAAGTGCACACACTGCGATGGTCAATTCCACTACCGCTACCTGGAATGGAACGACAAACCCCGCTATACCGAAGGCTGTGAGTTTAGATGTGAACAATGCCGACAACAGCAAGCCGCCCACTGCGACTGGATAGCTTTACCATTTCACGGTATAAACACATTGAGGTGTCTAAACTGCAACCAGACATTTTACCATGGCTCCTCTATAGGGTGGCCTGGCGAGAGGTTCACCCGCCCTAAACCTGTATACCATTGCGGGATGTGTCAACGAGACGAACAGTACAGACAGGGTAACCCAGGCACCCACAGTGCGACATCAACTCGAAAACCCAGACAGTCCGCAACTGCCAGATTTTGCCAGCTGACTCCAAGAAGACCCAGTTGCCTTCACGCAGGAATACGAACGTGAATTTAGGGCAAACAGTGTATCCCCTAAACAATGTGTCACCTGAGCACGAAAACAAGTGAGTGGGAAGGTTCAAGAATGGTGGGCCAGGTACTGTGAATTTATCTCGAACTGGACACAGTTCCGCAACTGGTTAGCAACCTATTTCCCCGGGGAAGAGGTACTCGCCCGCCTGACCACTGAGTTTCACACCCACACCCAAGGAATAGAAGAGGCAAAAATATTTATGTGCTGCAAAGTACAAATGTACCAGCGTATACCCAAAGGGAACAAGGAGAACTGCGTTAGAACAGTTACACGCATGCTCTTACCGAACCTGCGAAACCTACTACAAATCCCATGCCCGCAATCCATTGATGAACTCTTGGAGGGAGCAAGTGAATGCGAGCAAAACTTCAAAGGACAGGCTGTGCTAAACAAGACTAGGGCAGTAAGAAGAAGGAAGAGGCAAGGCCGAGCGAAGGTTGCACCACCCCCTGCTGTGACTCCCCCTCCTACCCTGGAACTCCTTAAGTGCTGGTTCTGCCCAGGCCGGCATTTCAACAGAGACTGCCCTACCAAGAGAGAGACAGAGCACCCAGCACAGAGGGAAAGCAGAACATCTGACAAACCACTCAACAAGAGCAGGCCGACACCCGAAAATGTGGTTACCACCTCCGACCACGACCGGCACCAAGATTCCAGTGAAACGCTTACTAGCGAAACATCCCNTGAGACCCCACAATATTGAATGAAGTTGAAGTCAACCAGAGAAGATCTTCTGCCCAGCTCGATTCTGCCACAACCGGCAATTTCATCAGAAGCTACTTCATGAATGCCCGACAACAAGCTCATTTACAGCCCACGGGTAAACTAGTGTACATGGTGCAACCCAATAAGATCCTGAAAGTAGAGGGATCAACCACACTAAAAATTTGAGTGGGTAACAAACTTACGTCAGCAGAATTTTTAGTGGCCCCGCAGTTAGTCGAGGAAGTCATACTAGGCCAGCATTGGCTCCGAAAAAAGGAATGTATTATTGACTGTGGCCAACACAGGATATACATTGGCAACAAGAAATGTATGACTGTGAAATAGGACAGAAACCAAATGCAATAAATCATCAACTGAAAGAACCGAAGTTTCAGCAACAGTATAACATACTATCTAAGCATTCCCAAGCCTTCGGACATGGAGGACCCCAATGTCAGACCTGGAATATCCAGCACAAAATTTGGCTTACCCAAGACAAGCCTATTTATTGCTGCCCCTACAGGACGTCTGCCAAGAGGTAGGAGATCATCATTAACCAGGTCCAGGCCATGAAGGACGGAGAAATGGTGGAACCTTCGGACTCTCCCTATAATTCTCGAGTTGTACTCGTACCCAAGAAAGATAGAGAATTACGGTTCTCCGTAAACTACGAAGCTTTGAATGACATCACTCACCCCATCGCCCTGCCAGCTATCAACCTTACGCATATGCTGAGGGACATAGGGGAAGCTAAGATATTTTTAACCCTAGACATGCAAGCCGGATATTGGCAGATATCTATGCACCCAAACAGCCGGAAGTATACCACGTTCACCACACCCAAAGGAGAAACATTCCAATTTAAAGTGATGCCCTTCGGCCTAAGAATGCTCCCGCTACTTTTCAACGACTGATGTAAACAGAAGTACTCGTCGGCTACTTAGGCCAGTTTTGCTTTGTGTACCTAGATGACGTGATCATCTATTCAAACTCATGGTAGGAGCGGAGCACCTTACTCACCTGCAACAGGTACTGGAGCGCCTAAGAGATCAACAGGCTCACCTGTAAGTTGTTGAAGAGCTACTTCCGCAAAACAAATATTGACTTATTAGACCATGTAGTCACCCCAGAAGGCAACTACCCACTGACCAGAAGTATTCATACCATATTGGAGGCCGAAGAATCTGCTACAAAGAAACAGCTAAGAAGATTCTTGGTGCTATGCAATTGGCTGTGAGAATTTATACCAGACATAGCACAGCTTGTGTCCCCATTAAACCCCCTTCTGGAAAAAGAAGCTAGGTGTAAGTGGGGGGCCGAACAGCAGTCAGCCTTCCGTAACCTGCAGAGCAATTTCCAGAATATTCCCGTACTACACCGGCCAGAAGAAGGTCGGTCCCTGATATTACAAACCGACACCTGCCAGAACGGGCTGGGATCCTTACTGTTCCAGGAAAACCCCGAGGGGAAACTGCAAGTAATTGTGTATGCTAGCAGCTGTCTTAATGAGACAGAAAGAAAATTTCACGGCAACAAGCTTGCAACAATGTCTTGCTGTGATATGGGCCATGCGGCAGTACCGCTTCTACCTAGAGGGACGACCCTTCATCCTGAGGACTGACAACAAGGCCCTCACCTGGTTGCAGACGTCTACAGACACTAAAGCCAAGCTTGGCTGGTGGGCCATGTTCCTCACCGAGTTCGACTACAAGGTGAAACACTGTCCTGGACGCCTGAATGACCTACTCGATGCCCTCTCCTGTCAACCCGATAGCCAAGAAGATACTAAAGAGGAGAAGAACAATGGGAGCGAATGATGCCTTCCCCCAGCTCCCCCGCTCAGTCTGGGAGCATAAGACTGCAACAACTCCAGGTCAGCCATCACCCTCTGGGTACCTACCAGCAGCAGGACCCAGACATCCAGCAGCTACTACAAGAGCAACAACAGAGATACAAACTGAGGGGTGAAATAGTGTGGGTAAGAAATCGAAAATCCGGAGCAAGTTGGAAGATATGGGTGCCGGACGTACCCCATGCTGATATCTGCAAATACCACCACAACCACAGTCAAGCCCGCCACTCGGGTGTGAAGGAAACCCTGCGTGACATTGGGGAAAGTAATATCTGGGACGGCATGAGCCAAGACGTCCGGTAGTACGTCACAGGCTGTGAAGTGTGCTGCCGCCACAAAGCCTACCCAGTCTCCTACTCCCCCAGCGAAGAAGGAAGAGCCCAGCTGTGTCGTTGCTGTGCCGTATGGCAACGAAGTGCAGCGGGCGAACCCTGAACTGCGGACAGATGAGTCTGCACCCACATCAGCACAATCGAGGCAGGGGTCGAGTCTGAACCCTTGGCCCTGACTCCCCGCAACCCAAAGGATGAGCCCAGCAGAGCCACAGTGTCGGATGGCAGCAAGGAGCCACGAGCGAGGCATGAACCACGGACGGATGAGTCCGCACCTATACCAGCTGTTGAGGCAGAGGTCGAGTCCGAACCTTTAGCCCTGACTCCCCCAGCAGAGAATGATGAGTCCAGCTGTGTTGCGGTGCCGAATGGCGATGTAGTGCAGCCGGAGGAGTCCGAACCCCGGACAGATGAGTCCGCAACCGAGAGAGTGATGCTGAACTCCTGCACCCCGATGAACCAGCCCTAAGGTGTGAGCTACCGCCACGTGCCTGCCGCACTGCCCTTGAAGGTCAGGTCGGCAGGTACCGGGAAACCACGTGGCGACCCACTTGGAGCTTTGTGTGGCCATATCCACGGCACGTGGAATTGAGAAACTGCAAAACAAGTACCACCCCCAAACACCCGAACCATAGACAGTAAAGAAGAGAGGGGTAGAAAATCCGTTTATAGCTTTGCCATAACAATGACAATTAAGTACTATGTCACATATAAACAGTGACATAAGCCAGTAAGTGTCACGTCAAGTGTAAATATTGACTAACAGTGAATGAATAGAAACCGAAAGGAAGGAAATTAGACCAGTAAGCCGTAAAAAGCTCTGTAAAGACAGTGACAATGTAAATAAACCAGTTTAGTGTTAATAATGTGAGGGTCAAAAGCCACAATGACAGACACATCATACACATAAGTGTAAATACAGTAAAGACCATAAGTGTTAACCAGTAAACAGACAGTGTGTCTCCTTACGTGAAATAAATGTACAACAGTGTAACCGAGTACTCCAGTAAAAAGATGCCTACCTGCTGAACAGCAACCCTGAACTGTGGTGTATACCCGAACACTCCCCAAGGGGAACGGAAGCACGGACTACATGAGAAGGAAGGACTAGGAACAGGTAGAAGCCTGCCTATGAGAGACTGTCCAGAACCAGAAATTATTGTTGTAAATAATTTGCAAGAGCTATTATGTGTCTTTTGAATGCCATGTATTTTTTCTTAAATTTAGGTGACCCGTACATATTTGTATAAGGTAAGTGTGTATATAGGAGTTCAGTGCAACTCACGTAGCTTAGTTTAAGTCTTGATTTCCGGGATCGATGGTTCGGAAGGCTTCATGCCCTCTCCCTAGAGTCCAACCTGTCACATGTAAAGTCCACCTGCCTTGCAACCCATAGGAGGCTACAAAGCAATCCGCTTTTACCTAGCCTTCAGCGGCATTGCAGGAAGAAAGATATATACAACACACCCCATATGAGTTTGGGGTTATAGATACCCTACTTATCCCCTAGTGGTTAAAAGTTACGTAAAGGCTGTTAATTTGACTCTTCAGGATAAACTGTAAAACATTTATGTGTGTAACTACAGCTTTCAGCAGTTTCTTTTGAGCGTCACGTCTCACTTTCCTTGAAGGACCTTGGACACTCAACCAAAGCCCCTGTTACTGCCTCCACACAACACACCACCCCAGGGGCCAAAGCCATTAGCGCACCACCTGCCAAGCGCCCTGAGCAGAAGAAAGAGTGAGACATAGCAACCACCAAACCCACACATGCCAGCACTACGCAAAGAGCGCACAGAAGAGCGGCCGAGACAGAAGCGAAACCAGTTCACATGCGTAAATAGACTACCACTTTTTTGCTGCAACTACGCATTATCACATGCGTGCCAGGTGCTCATAAGTGATGCACTCAGAAGTGGAATATATTAAATCGCCCCTGCCTTAAATAAAACCCAGTGAAATGGGAAAATACCAATAAACCATGCCAGTGCAACTGCGCCTGAGCTTGCGCAGCCGACCTAATCCTTCATAGCAGGGAAGCCTGCTTCCCTGCCGCCCCGAGAGATGGCACTAGAGTATGGCTCCGCCTACAAAGGAAGGAGCTACCCCGCCACCCCCAAGCACAGGCAAATATATTTCTTTCCACCTCTGCAGAATGGCCGTTGGATTCCAGCAGCTCGCCCTCGCAAATGTCGTGCCAGGGTTCTCTGCTCAGTCTACTCTCTTCCTCTCTCCTCACCACCACCAGTTGATCTTCAGCTACTAACGTCTGACTTTTTCCTTGCACGTGCTGCAGTCCCAGAAGAGTCATCGTCCCTCACTTAACACTTGACATATTGCAGTCAACACCCACACTCCATACTTCCTCCTATGTCCCCTTAGGACATCCACTTAGCTTCAGTAAGGGTATAGTTGTTATCACTGTTTCCTAGTTGTTGCTCTGTGCCCTTTTGTTTGTCCTTCAGGCCAGGCTCTCAAGCAGACAGTCAATTTCACCTGTCTTTGCTTCCTTCCGAAGAGTTAATCAGAGCTTTGGGTTACAGTAGGAGAGTACGGGTAACTGTGTCTTATTATAGAGATAATAAAACACGTTTTCAGTTTAACCGCCATCTGCTTTTCCTTGTGTGAATTGTGCTTAGTCATCCCCTGTAAGTGACTCCCCACAACTGAGAGGCAGGGAACTGCGGAATTAAACTTAATTGCTGATCTTAGTGTAGGACTGCGGCCCGTTCCCTTAAAAGTATTGGACTTACATTAGCAAACACAACCCATTCGACGGCCACCCATACTGTGGACCAGGCACGTACAGGTACGGTGCACACGTACGGTAGAGTCACAAACACTAGCAGGACAAATGACAAAGAGGTTAGATTCTTCTTGTCAGCTAACCCACTACCTCCAATTCGTATAAACATGCCGGAGAGAGTGCCAGCCTGGTAAGGAAGGATCTGCCCCTTCGGAATCACACTCTAGTTAGGGTTATTGTTGCCTGCCACCCCGTTGCGGAAATGTACCGTACCACCTTGTTCCCTAGTGTATGCAGTTCACCCACAAGAAGAGCAGTAAGTAAAGCTGCCAACCTGTCTGGTAGACCAGCACTGATTAAACTATCAGCCCATGCCTTCATCTTTTTGACCCCTCGGGAATGAACTCACGCCACCCACAAATTGTCGAGACCTCACCTCATACCCCCGAGGTATATTTGGTCCCCTGGTGAACCTCCCCATGTCTGTACATCTGGTCACTGAGATCCTCTGCCTGGGCCTACTCTTAGACACAGGTGTCGAGCGCATGGACGACCTAGACGCAGCTTCACCAACCAACCCCAGTGGGCCAACAGCCCACCGGCAACAGCAGAGCACATCATCTCTGCCTAGCCGCCCAGCAGACCCTGTCCCCACCAACCAGCCGGGCCAGCATCGATGAGCGCCCCTCGAACGGTAGTGGGAGGTAACCCAGCATCTCTGCCAACTCCCCGCAATGGTAAACCAGCTCTAGCCCAGATCGGCTGTGTGCCAATCCGGCGGCGTACCCGCTCGATGCCCTATAAAGGCTAGGAGCCAGTTCTTGCAGACCCCGCTGCATTAGGGTCTGTAAACCCCTTGTAATTGTGTGCCTGATCTAGCACAAACTAAAAACAACTTCTATTCAGGTGCTGACGTGTTCCTGTCCCTAGTCCATCACGCATCAGGTCATATTTCTTCATCCTAAAGGTCCTAGCACACCTCAAACTTACAAAGAAATTGGTATGGGTGAAACAAGTAAATATTTTAGGAATGTTATCACTACTGCATGTAGTAACTGGAAGAACACACAACATAAGCAACAAACTGAGTGAAATGTTATCAGTGATTTTCATAGAGAGAATGGCACTTATTACACAGTAACATTGCTGCATAAACATGGAGTTTGTAAATTTGGAAATATTAGTATAAGTGTACAAACAGTAACTTTAAATTAGAGTGAAAATTGAATTCTGAAAGTACAAAAAGAAGACTTAATTTAGACATAGCAGTTAAATTTAATTAATTGGTACCACAGCTGGAATGTATTAACTTGGCAGTGATATATATTTTTTACGTGTAAAGCTGTTTTTGATGTTTTGAGATTACTTGCCAGCATGAAGAAAACTTATATTGGCACTCTCTTCAACTAAAGCAAAGGCAATTCACATTTGCATTCCTCTGACACATTTTAATTAATCACATTCAGAATGAAGTGGGATTATACAATGCACAATAGATTAACTTTAAAAATCAACTTGTTTTGTTTTTTCAAAGGTTCGTGTTCTCACCAGAGGTGGAAATAACAGAATGGGAGAACTTGTAACCTGTAGCCTTTCATCAAGAGTATCTTTCATAAAAAAACTCAAATTTTTATTTCATCCCCCCACATAAATTTTTTGAATTTGAAAACAGCAATTTTTCATTTTTTTTTTCCCCCAAGTTGGAGATTTTTTTTTCCTAGGAAGGAAGTTGTCAACCCAGATAACTTTGATGTTGCACACTGTTCTACATGTAGATACTAGGCACACAAAAGATCAGACCTCTAAATGCAACTTAGGCGAAGCAGGGTGAGGTATAAAGTGGGGTAAATCAGTCAGCTGAATGTTGAAAACAGATGGCCGCCATCTTGAAAATACAATATGTATTTTATAATATAAATATACAGTAAAATAGTATCATATGTAAGCTTTTAAATAATTCTAAAAACTCCACAATAGGTGACTTATTAAAAACTTTACGGCTAGTTGTTGCTTGCAGTGTGTATGAAAAATGGCTGCCATCATCCACTTGTAGGTAAAAATCTAAATTAATGTTTTTCTTTCACCTTGAGGATAGGACAACATAGGAACAAATTTTTTTCACAGTAAAGAATGGTGCAGCTTCCATTTTTTTATTTTTTTATTTTATGATTTCATATGGAATGGCCCTTTTGTAACATATCTGTAGCATGTGCAACACTGCTGTGTATCGAAACACAAGTTTTTGGAACTGAACGTGTACAAATAATTTTTTCCTGGGAGGAAATTTTAATTTTGAGGGAAGTGGAGGGGAGTCTTACATGGTGACAAGTGGTACATGGATAAACATAAATACAGTATATTGATTCCAAACTTTTTAAGATGTGTTTTTGTGTGCGTCTGTGTTAATTACTGTTGTTTTATTTGCAGACTTCATTAACAACTTGGCAGATTTATCTGAGCAGATATCGAGTTCTGACTTGCCACATGTAGTAGAAGATCTGCCTGCCAATCGTCTCTCAGAATCATTACAACCCGCTAATCACAGTGCTCAGCAGCAACATCTAAAGCTGATGACACCAGATGCTTTTAACTCTCCAGCTAAAAAAGAAATTTCTGATGATGTGAAGGTGAGAATTTTTATTCGTATTGTTTAATTTGCAAGTGTAATGTTTAAGGTCCTTTTCCCATATAATATTCGTGTTTCAGGTTTTGGTGTGGTGTGTAAAGGCTGTGCATGATGGTTTACGCAATGTGTGCTATTTTCTCTACAAACAGAAAGTGCAAAGCTAGAAGAAGAAAAGTTGTCTCATTACATTATAGTGGTCCTCTCAGATCAGACAAATGTTATTCCTCTCATGCTATGTTGTTATAAAATTAGTTTTTTGTTGTTTTTATAACTTCTAAGAGGCAGTAATTAAAAATTTTATGAGTATTATATTTAATTTTACCTAAGAATAAATTATTAATTTGAGCCACAACAGCGTTGCCTTTAGACACTGCACCCAGTTGAGCACCGTATGCATAGAGGCGATGAGGCAATTGGTAAGTGAGTAAGAGTGTGCCTTAGAACTTACTCATTTTGAGGCCTCTAGTGTGCAAAATAGCTGCTGGCAGGCAGAACTCTTAAGCAGTCAACCTATTATCACAGACTTTCAAGTTTTCTGAGCAGCTATGGTGGTGTGGGTTAGCATTTGCTTAAAATGTCCTGTACTACTATTAAAGTGTAAATATTACAGTGAGTTATGGTAGTCTCTTCCAGAACAGCTCCAGTCAGCAGATCCACATCAAGATATCCCATGTTTGTAGAGAGTAAAACAACATTGTGTCGATAATGGAAGTCTAATATTTGTTGTGGCAGTTCCAATCTGTGTTGATTCCATTGAACCTGATGAGGTGCTATTGAGGTAATGTTCAGCTGGAGTTATCAGCCAATGACATCCAAGTATGAGGAAGGGGACAGAAAGGCTAAAGTATTCAGCAGTCCTGGCTAGTATCTCAAACCCAGTAGAGTTGGTAGGCTTGTCCTGCCACCAGTAGCAACAAGAAAAGCACTCTGCATAATGTTCCCCTTAGTCATAGCCATAGCGAATATATTCTTGGTTGTTATTGCTTGAGGCTGGAACTACTGGATTCCAAAAAAACACTGGGGGCCTCGGTGGTGTAGTGGTCAGACTACTCGCCTCCCACGTAGACGAACTGGGTTCGATTCTCTGCAGGGTCGCTCCTGGATTTTTGCAAATGGAAATCATGCCGGACAATGCTGCTGGTGAGCAGGTTTTCTCGGAGATCTGCCATTTCCTCCGCCCTTTCATTCCGGTGCTGCTCCATACTCACCTCACTTCACCCTCATCGGCTCTCAAGACCTCAATGTTAAGAGCTGCTCAAATCTCTCTACTGTCTCCACTCTCTCCTCTCCATAAACACTACCAGAAGTGGAATAGTGATCTCAGGGTCTTGGCTTCTAAGCCGTGAGTTTAAGCAGACCTATAATTATCCTTAACTGTGTACCAAAACTTGTAATTGTATTATTTTTTAAATTAACTTATATGTCTATAATTTTGTCCAGGTTGATAATGTGGGTGTAAGTTCTGAACTGCACGAGATAGAGGTGCCACCTTTCCAACGAGAAACATTCGCTAGTGGAGGCAGCAGTCCTAGCCGGGAAGTCCAAGAAATCCTATCTCTCAACCAGGATTATTTTGAGATAAAGGATCTTCCTGAAATTGGTCAAGATATAAAGTAAGTAACAAAATTATTGGTATTCAAGCATTTGTAAATTTTTAATCTTGTTCACTCTCCAAACAGTTTGCATACTGGCATACAAATGGAGCATATTTCATCAAGGAACCAATAGTCTATAACGTCCATTGTTAACCCGCTAATGGCAGTGGCAATGTGCAGACCCGGGTATGCAACCTCGTGTAGGTGGCATTGTATCCAGCCTGTGCACAGGTCTGCGTGCCTGATAACACTCAGTACCACACAGTTGCAGTCTCGGAGGGTCTACATAACTACAGTTCCTGCAGGATGTGTTACCAGAATACTTGGAGGAAGTTCTTTAAATGCTCATGAGGTGATGTGGTTTCAGCGAGATGGGACCCCACCTCATTTTGCCATTGTGGTTTGCCGGTACCTCGACATGCACTTCCTGAACCGGTAGATAGGTAGGGGAGGCCGCATAGCATGGCCGCCACGCTCACCTGACATCACACCACCTGACTTCTGGCTATGGGGCCACATCAAATTGATGGTGTATGCCACACCACTTGACATGAGGGATGAGCTCATTATGCCGGAAACCTTTGCACATGTGCATCGCAACATGCTTCAGCGCTGCACCGCCTGTGTGGTCTACGGTTGCAGACAGTTTGAACAGACACTTTGAACAGAGGCATTGAACAGACACTCTGTCCCCATGCCTTCAGCCCAAATGTGTAAATAAAGTGTAATTTCATTGCCACTGCCATTAGCGGGTTGACAATGGATGTTAGACTATTGGTTCCTTGATGAAATATGCTCCATTTGTACTTATCTACCCCACTCTGGTGTTTATCATCATTTGGTATATATATGTTTATGGAAACATACTCCACATTTATTCAAGAAAATCCTGTAGTTGTAATTTACTTTAGTTAGCCTAATATCTTAGAACAGAAAAAATAACCAACGCTAATCATAGTAATTTGAATTTTTTGTAAGTTTCTGAGAACTGTATCATAATTTTTGGTATTGTTCATTTTTTTTCTCCATTCTGATATTACCAGACCCTAAATTACGACTTCCAATTTGACAGGTGCAGCAAATTTATTAAGTACCTTCCCAGGAACTAAAAAAATATCTAAAAATTTGCTGAATAAAAAAAATTACAGTAAAAAATAAAGAAAGAAATAAATTGTGAGGGAAGAACTTTGTAATTAGTTTGTTTAGCATGTGCAGAATATCGTTTCTCATAAATCATAAGCCATAATATGAATAAAAATAGCCAACATAAATCTGTTGAGAATTGTGGCTAAGTAATCTTGACGACACCACCCATGCAGCCTGTGTGCATCAAATAATGTAAAGGGGGTTATTTCGTTCCCCACCCCCTCACTTCCCCACTGTTGCAGATTTACTTTCTTACTGTAGTTAATAAACTTCAGAGACATACAAAACATTAAATGAACGTAGTAACTGCAGATAAGTAGGGTAATATTATTCTATTTTATTTGTAAGTTATAAAGTTTAATTTGTATGAGCACATCTATTGAGCGAAAAACTAAACACATGTGCTGTATAATTATTGAATTGTCCAAATGTGCTCATAAGCGCTTGTATGCAGCTAGTAATATATTGTATAGGTAATTTGATTCCAAGAGCTGAAGTGCAACTAAAGTCAAGCATTAGCATTTTTTAATTATATGTTTTTTCCATATTAAATCAACAAATTGTGAATTTTTTTTTGCCCCAGCTTTTTTTAATTTTCCTGAAACTTTGGCAATGTTTTCTACTATCCTTCCTAAGTAAACCCCCTAATTTTTATATTTGAAGAAAATTTTTTTTCTGAGATTTAGCCAATTGTTTGTTAAAAGGATGGTATAAAATCACTATTTTGGAGTATTTTTGGATTGGCCATAACCTTTTTGCTAAAAGAGCTGTACACCTCCAACATGTCTCATTTAAAAGCTTATTAGATGCAATTTTTTTAGACTTCTGTATAATTTGATATTGTGTAGTCTTCATAACTTTGTGAATGTATGAAACTGGCTTAAACTTAAATTTTCTGCAAATGTTGAGATTCAAAATTTAAAGGACTAATAGTAACAACTTGAATTTGTTTTCCTGAGGTACTTCCCCATGGTTATTATGTGGCAGAGAAATCATCTTTTTACTCTAAATCCTATACTGTAAAAAAATTCTTGAATTTCCAAAATTTTAGGATAATGGGTTTTTCAAGACAAAAAACTTTATGGGATCAACTTTAAAAATCTTCCTATGGTGGTTGTAATCTCCAGCAGGAAGAGAATTCTGAAAATGTACTTTTTTTTTTCCGCCACACAGTGTTGTGTTGAAAGCTTGTAGGAAGTTCATGGGCCATGGGGGTGGAAGAATTTTATGAGTAACTCTTGTTCCGTATCAAACACAACATTTTCAGTTATAACCCTGCCAAGGCGAGAGCACCACTAGTAATGAACATGATGTCAGCACTGTACATTCAGCCGAGAAGAACAACTGAAGCAGTAGATATCACGTACGCAGGTCAACAAGCATTGGCATTATTGAAAATCGTAACATGCTTTACAGTATACACGTCCGTACATATGTAATGAATGGTGTATCGGAATATTTAATCATTCAAAGAGTAATCTGTTTTAATAACACGAATATAATACAAACACCAACTAAAGCACTATTCACTGCCTCATTATGATCCAAAGAACCAGAAAATAAGAGCTGAAACAGAAAATACTAATACCAATTACAATGGGCAACACACTTTTGAATTGTATCAGTCTGGCAGTGATGATACGCACTGTCATGTAAGCCAGTGATGCATATACACTGAAGAGCCAAAAAACTGGTGGTACACCTGCCTAATATCGTGTAGGGCCCCCCCGAGCACGCAGAAGTGCCGCAAGACGACGTGGCATTGACTCGACTAATGTCTGAAGGTATGCAGGAGGCAATTCACACCATGAATCCGGCAGGGCAGTCCACAAATCCAATCTGCGATTTGAGAAAGGGTTGCACGTCTGTCACGTTTAATGATTCTCGTCAGTCGTCGTTTGTCCCGTTCTTTCACTATCTTTTTCCGGCCGCAACGATTTCGGAGGTGTGATGTTTTACTGGATTCCCGATATTCACGGTACACTCCTGAAATGGTCGTACGCGAACATACAAATGTTATCGCTACCTCGAAGATGCTATGTCCCATTCT
The DNA here is from genome assembly GCA_002778355.1 of Clitarchus hookeri. Lineage (NCBI taxonomy): Eukaryota > Metazoa > Arthropoda > Insecta > Phasmatodea > Phasmatidae > Clitarchus > Clitarchus hookeri. The sequence goes on from NQII01001063.1 coordinate 955,015, forward strand.
CGTGCAACGACTATAACACCACGTTCAAACTCACTTAAATATTGATAACCTGCCATTGTAGCAGCAGTAACCGATCTAGCTGCCGACCGCATTGCGTTACTCTGATTGGTTCCATAACTCTGTTATTTGCATATGCACGTCTATACCAGTTTTTTTGGCTCTTCAGTGTATGTGCAGTACACTGCAGACAAAGGTGACGTACACTTAAAGCACACGTACGCTGTATTTCTCTTAAGGGAAATCAAGCATAAAGGGCAGGAGTGGTGTTCTTTCAGTTGTTTAATGTTACCTCGGGTCATATCCTCCTTGTACACGTCCTCCTATTCGTGCTCCATCTTGCTTACTGTGTCTCTCTCTGAATCAGCTGTTGCTGTATCTTCTCCAAACTCATTGCCGTTGCTATCGATTCCTGGGTTAATTATTATGCACTTGATTTATTCTTCCATCAATGCATCCCATTTCCAGTACAGTTCTTGTATTTCTTTCATCTTCAGTCATCCACTGTTATGGAGTCAATGTTTTTAGTGTTGACAGAAAAACATGGTGGACATTTTCATCAGCAACTTTAGGTTTTATCCTGTTCCAGATTATGCATTTTGATGGGATTTAGGTCTGGTTGATACGTTGGTAATTTCAAGGGTTTGAAGCCAGCGGTTTCAAATGCAGTAAGTTATTGTCAGTCAACATTGTTTCGCAAGAATGAGAAGTTCAGCTTTCGTCAAGTCTTTGTCAAATCGTATTATTGGTATCTCACAGCCATGTATGTATGTCTTATTTTTAATGGTTGGTTATAGGCGGTTTATTGTTTTGTCTGTTATTGTATGGTGCATTGTCAAGGACAACGGTGCTTCTTTGCTGTAATCCAGGTATCAGTTGTGTTGTAACCCATTTACAGTAGTTTTCATAGATCATTTCTTTATGGTACTCAGACGTGTTCGATTTTGAATAATGAATGAGACAAGCACCCGGAATAAATCCCATCTCCCTGCCAGTATGCACAATAATAAGGTGCTGTCCAGGACTTATGTTCTAAGGAAGCATGCCTTTTTCGCTACAATATTGGCGTGTTCACACAATAAATATTGTTTGTTCTTGCTCCTTTTAAATCTAAATCCAATTGACTTCTGTATTTTTTTAAGAATTTCTCTGCCTCCTGTGAACTGAATTTCTTGCTTGCAGAATTTTAATAGGCTAGTTTCTGCACTGTTAGAACTTCTTTTCTGATCTCGAGTATTCCTTAAATTTTCTGCTAATGATACACCTATCCATATTGTCCATTATAATCTTATTTGTAGGTGGTTTGCCCTTTCTATGAGATGACTTTATTGTGCTCTTGCCTCTTTCTTCACGTTGACCCTCCTTTCAGATCTTACACATTGTCTTCTTACTATATCCGATACAAGCAATAGCATGTTCATTGGAATTTGTGACNCAAGCACCCGGAATAAATCCCATCTCCCTGCCAGTATGCACAATAATAAGGTGCTGTCCAGGACTTATGTTCTAAGAAAGCATGCCTTTTTCGCTACAATATTGGCGTGTTCACACAATAAATATTGTTTGTTCTTGCTCCTTTTAAATCTAAATCCAATTGACTTCTCTATTTTTTGAAGAATTTTTCTGCCTCCTGTGAACTGAATTTCTTGCTTGCAGAATTTTAATAGGCTAGTTTCTGCACTGCTAGAACTTCTTTTCTGATCTCGAGTATTCCTTAAATTTTCTGCGAATAATACACCTATCCATATTGTCCATTATAATCTTATTTGTAGGTGGTTTGCCCTTTCTATGAGATGACTTTATTGTGCTCTTGCCTCTTTCTTCATGTTGACCCTCCTTTCAGATCTTACATATTGTCTTCTTACTATATCCGATACAAGCAATAGCATGTTCATTGGAATTTGTGACTTGTATTGCCATACCTTCCCTCTTCTCTCAATCACAAAATCTAATAACATTGGAAACAACACACCGAGCTTGTTCATATATAACTTTGTTTCCTCTACGTTCCATAACTAATACAGTTGACACTCCGCAACGTAGTGGACAACTGCATTGCACCAGACTATACGGTATTTCCCTGCCGTGCGCATACTTTATAGAAAAATAAATCATTATTGGTGTTTTAAAAGAATCTGGTAATCCATCCTCGACTGGCCTTCAACTGGTCTGTGCCGATACACCATGGTTGGCAAATCGCAGCGTCTACATAGAAGGGGTTCAGGTGTAGGGTGGTTGGCTGACTAGCGCAGTTCTGGGAAGGGGGAGAGGTTGGAGAGGCGTGGCGTGACTGACTAGCGCAGCAAGGGAAGGGAGACGTGGCTGGCTGACTAGCGCAGCCTATGAAACAGGGAGGGGATGAAGAGGCGCCAGTGGCATAAAATATGTGGGAATATATGGTACGTCATCAAGCTAGTTCACATTCCTTCCACAAGGCATTTCTTTGCTACTGGCCACTATTTTAAAGTCATTGAATTGGGTTGTCATCCAAACTTGAAGACTGAAATTGTCTACAGCTGCAAAACTATGCAAAGTTCTTGTATTTTCAACTGCAATAGAGTTGTATAATCAAGGCTGAAGGAATTTTTTCGTTTCTTGTATGGTGTCTTCAGAGCAGTAGAAAAAAGTAATTCTGTTGATATGTGATTTACAAAAAGTATACTTTCTAAGGATGTTGTAATAATATGATTATTTAGTGTTTACTGCAGACTTGCTTTAGTCACCAACCACTTCACTGTAACTCCATCACATGGACCTTTGCCATGAGAAGTGGTGAAGAAATGCCACTCTGATTTCAAACGTAAATCTGTTTCCTGGTGGCAAAAGTTGTTTTTCCTATTCTTTTAATGTGCTACAGAGTCATTGTAAAACTAAAATATTTTATCTATTCCAATGTGCAACGACTTGATATGCTGGAGGATTATCTCTTGAAAAGAATATGCAACGACAGTACTTTGCTCTAATCAAATCACTAATCACACAGTAACTTTCACTATAAGTTTTACCTCCAGACTTACAGTACAGGACAAAGGGGCAAAGAGTGGCTTGAGAGTTGATCCAGTGGTAAGTGAGGATCTCATCTTGCATTACAAATATAAAGTTTTCTGAGAAGTTACTCACGGTAATGCGCTCATTGCCTTGGGGGTTTTCATTTAGTGCATTCATATATTGACATTTTTGTTTTGAGATGAAATGATAACGTTTTTCCAACAATTTATTAACAAATTCTTCTGGCCAAATTAGAAATGGATAACCATTGTTTATATTTTACTTCTTCAGTAATTTCAAATGCACCAGTGTCTTCCATGATGACTTCCTGAACTCATTCAGTGCTAGGTCACATTTCACAGTGGGATGTAACACACTTCTCATTATTCAAATCACAAATAATCCTACTCAAAAGTTCTTTGTAATCAAGTTTGATTTTTATAGCTGCAAGCATGAGTTTGACATTTTGGTGCATTTTATGTACATACACAGGCACAGATTTGAGGTCTTAACTCAGCAAATTTTGAGAATCTTATTTAATACTGGGATTATTATTCGAAAGTGCAGCATGCAGTTCTTTGAGATTACATAGCACAAGTCTTTTAGGTTACTTTCCGAAGGAAAGAAAGACTTAAAAGATCACTTTCCTGTCTGTGTGTCCATACATGTGTGTGTGTGTGTGCATGCGCGAGCGTATGTATCCCCCTTCTTTTTCATCTTTTGAACACAACTACTGAATTTCACCAAATTTGGTACACATATAGCACTTAATAAGGACATGTGACTTATAGTTTTTGACCATGCCAGCCGCTTTAAAATTGGTGGCCATTTTAAAATTTAGGGTGATGTCACAGTTCGGGAACCATTCAACCATTTAAACCAAATTTTGTATATTGGCAATGCATCATTTAAGTATCGAAGTTAGAGATTGTTACTGTTGGTCTGCCATTTTGGAAGATAGCACCAGAAGAAAAAAATAAAGCTATTGTGTTAGTATTATATTTTGCAAACTACTCAACCAATTCTCACCAAATTTGGGAAGTAATGCTAGGTAGGCTACAAAAATGTATGTAATTTAAATTGGTTAGGCAGTTATTTTCAAAGTGGCTGCCATATCAATATTTTTGGGTTATTTGGTATAACCACCATACCGTTTGACCAATTTCGTCCAAATTTTGACTGCTGAAAGTATCTATTACGAGCATCATATATGCCAACACATAGCCTTTTTTGTTGGCCATCTTGTAAGATGGTGCCACGTGATGTAATTAAGTTTTTATGTCATATCTTGGGAAACAATTAACCGATTCCTACCAAATTTTGCGGAAAATACTATTGCGGCAGGTGATGTAAATTGGTATGTTTTAAGTGGGTGGCACACTTATTTTTAGAATGGCGACTATAAAATAATTTTAGCTTAGTGTGCTATACCTACAAAACTATGTAACCAATTTTATCTTTATCTTTGTAAACTGTACATATGAGNCTTGTATTGCCATACCTTCCCTCTTCTCTCAATCACAAAATCTAATAACATTGGAAACAACACACCGAGCTTGTTCATATATAACTTTGTTTCCTCTACGTTCCATAACTAATACAGTTGACACTCCGCAANAACAACACACCGAGCTTGTTCATATATAACTTTGTTTCCTCTACGTTCCATAACTAATACAGTTGACACTCCGCAATGTAGCAGACAACTGCATTGCACCAGACTATACAGTATTTCCCTGCCGTGCGCATACTTTATAGAAAAATAAATCATTATTGGTGTTTTAAAAGAATCTGGTCATTCATCCTCGACTGGCCTTCAACTGGTCTGCGCCGATACACCATGGTTGGCAAATCGCAGCGTCTACATAGAGGGGGTTCAGGTGTAGGGTGGTTGGCTGACTAGCGCAGTTCTGGGAAGGGGGAGAGGTTGGAGAGGCGTGGCGTGACTGACTAGCGCAGCAAGGGAAGGGAGACGTGGCTTGCTGACTAGCGCAGCCTATGAAACAGGGAGGGGATGAAGAGGCGCCAGTGGCATAAAATATGTGGGAATATATGGTACGTCACCAAGCTAGTTCACATTCCTTCCACAAGGCATTTCTTTGCTACTGGCCACTATTTTAAAGTCATTGAATTGGGTTGTCATCCAAACTTGAAGACTGAAATTGTCTACAGCTGCAAAACTATGCAAAGTTCTTGTATTTTCAACTACAATAGAGTTGTATAATCAAGGCTGAAGGAATTTTCGTTTCTTGTATGGTGTCTTCAGAGCAGTAGAAAAAAATAATTCTGTTGATATGTGATTTACAAAAAGTATACTTTTCTAAGAATGTTGTAATAATATGATTATTTAGTGTTTACTGCAGACTTGCTTTAGTCACCAACCACTTCACTGTAACTCCATCACATGGACCTTTGCCATGAGAAGTGGTGAAGAAATGCCACTCTGATTTCAAACGTAAATCTGTTTCCTGGTGGCAAAAGTTGTTTTTCCTATTCTTTTAATGTGCTACAGAGTCATTGTAAAACTAAAATATTTTATCTATTCCAATGTGCGACTACTTGATATGCTGGAGGATTATCTCTTGAAAAGAATATGCAACAACAGTTTTTTGCTCTAATCAAATCACTAATCACACAGTAACTTTCACTATAAGTTTTACCTCCAGACTTACAGTACAGGACAAAGGGGCAAAGAGTGGCTTGAGAGTTGATCCAGTGGTAAGTGAGGATCTCATCTTGCATTCCAAATATAAAGTTTTCTGAGAAGTTACTCACGGTAATGCGCTCATTGCCTTGGGGGTTTTCATTTATTGCATTCATATATTGACATTTTTGTTTTGAGATGAAATGATAAAGTTTTTCCAACAATTTATTAACAAATTCTTTTGGCCAAATTAGAAATGGATAACCATTGTTTATATTTTACTTCTTCAGTAATTTCAAATGCACCAGTGTCTTCCATGATGACTTCCTGAACTCATTCAGTGCTAGGTCACATTTCACAGTGGGATGTAACACACTTCTCATTATTCAAATCACAAATAATCCTACTCAAAAGTTCTTTGTAATCAAGTTTGATTTTTATAGCTGCAAGCATGAGTTTGACATTTTGGTGCATTTTATGTACATACACAGGCACAGATTTTAGGTCTTAACTCAGCAAATTTTGAGAATCTTATTTAATACTGGGATTATTATTCGAAAGTGCAGCATGCAGTTCTTTGAGATTACATAGCACAAGTCTTTATGTTACTTTCCGAAGGAAAGAAAGACTTAAAAGATCACTTTCCTGTCTGTGTGTCCATACATGTGTATGTGTGCGTGCATGTGCGAGCGTATGTATCCCCCTCCTTTTTCATCTTTTAAACACAACTACTGAATTTCACCAAATTTGGTACACATATAGCACTTAATAAGGACATGTGACTTATAGTTTTTGACCATGCCAGCCACTTTAAAATTAGTGGCCATTTTAAAATTTAGGGTGATGTCACAGTTCGGGAACCATTCAACCATTTAAACCAAATTTTGTATGTTGGCAGTGCATCATTTAGGTATCAAAGTTAGAGATTGTTACTGTTGGTCTGCCATTTTGGAAGATAGCACCAGAAGAAAAAAATAAAGCTATTGTGTTAGTATTATATTTTGCAAACTACTCAACCAATTCTCACCAAATTTGGGAAGTAATGCTAGGTAGGCTACAAAAATGTATGTAATTTAAATTGGTTAGGCATTTATTTTCAAAGTGGCTGCCATATCAATATTTTTGGGTTATTTGGTATAACCACCATACCGTTTGNTTTATTTTCAAAGTGGCTGCCATATCAATATTTTTGGGTTATTTGGTATAACCACCATACCGTTTGACCAATTTCGTCCAAATTTTGACTGCTGAAAGTATCTATTACGAGCATCATATATGCCAACACATAGCCTCTTTTGTTGGCCATCTTGTAAGATGGTGCCACGTGATGTAATTAAGTTTTTATGTCATATCTTGGGAAACAATTAACCGATTCCTACCAAATTTTGCAGAAAATACTATTGCGGCAGGTGATGTAAATTGGTATGTTTTAAGTGGGTGGCACACTTATTTTCAGAATGGCGACTATAAAATCATTTTAGCTTATTGTGCTATACCTACAAAACTATGTAACCAATTTTATCTTTATCTTTGTAAACTGTACATATGAGNATTTTAGCTTATTGTGCTATACCTACAAAACTATGTAACCAATTTTATCTTTATCTTTGTAAACTGTACATATGAGAGTCGGTGAATGTGCTAATACATAACCTTTTTGTCTTCGATTTCTGATCATTGTTAAATAAAAAAAAAATAGAGGTAGTTGCAGTTCCAAGTTCATTCTGAGGTCTATCTCGTGAAAATAGTATTTCTTACACCAATGCTTTCCACCTTTTTGCTTTGTACTGTACTGCGCGCGGATCACTAATACGAGCATCTGGTGATTTAGCATCTACTCTACCACTTGACGGCAAAGTGTATTTCCTCACAAACTATGTTGCACCAGGCTTTAAGTTCGGCCCTTTCAGTTTTTCCCCAAGCATTAATTGCAATTTCATTAACTGCGTTTCATCCAAATCAATTTCAAGAAAATGCTGGAAACAGCAAACCCCGGGCCTGACATTTTTTCTTTTATAAAATTTAACCCATGTTAAAAATACTTTAGGGAATTTCGAAAGGTCCGGATTCATAGCTAGGCAAGTGGAGTGACGTCATGGCTGCTCGTTTTCAGCCTTATTTCTTGGAAACAGGGTGCCGTGAACTAAAATCAATACCGCCATAGTGCACAATAGGTCTTTATCTTTCGTTACACCACAGCTTGTGTGATATGTACTCCTAAGTTTTGTTAGCCAGTTGTATACATCCACAAAATTGTGAAGACTATAAAAATATTATAATTAAAGTATGCCTAAAAAATTACCAGTGATGGGTGAGTTTGATTTTTTTTATAGCTTTAAGTCAAGTTGTATGAAACTCAAGTCAAGTTCAGTATGAAATTTTGAAATTAAAATAGCGTTTGCACCGTAAGTGTACCTATGTACATGGATATAAAGCCCGCCCAGTCTCTTATATATTTATGATGTACCAAGGAATAAAGTTTGGTGCTAATTTCTACCAATAAGAATAATTATTTGCCTGGTTAAGTGATTTTCCCTCTTGCCGATGATAGAATGACTGTTGTAGGTACTGTAATGTCAGCCTACGGGATGCTAATGTAAAGAAAGATAACTGTTAAAGTATTGTTGGAGTGGGAGGGTAGCTTTCAGGCTGGCCGGTCAGCATGCCACCAAGTGAGCGGACAAGCAGTCCATATTTAAAGTTTTTTTTTTACACAGGTTTTAAAATGGTAATTAAATGAGAAAAATAATAACAAGTTACGGTTTCTATGCATATTTCTGCTGAAGGTGTGGCGTGCCATGAGAATTAGAAACATTTCATGTTTAAATACATTTTATGGTTGCATGTATTTCCGTCGTGCTGAGACTGTACCAGTCAACCTTGACAGTTTCAGGTTGTGTTACCTGTCACCTGGCACCACACAGGCGGCAAGAGGAAGCTCTTCGCTGGGAGACAAAATGGCTCAGGTCGCAAATATAAGCCCACTGATATCAGAGATCCATATATATATATATATCTGTGTGTGTGTGCACGTGCGCGCGTGCGTGTGTGTGTGTATATATATGTATATTAAAGGGGGTGTTTGAGTACTATATACAATACAGGTACTTGAACTTTGTGATGTCACTAACAGTAAAACTTCTAAACGTGCTTATACTGACATTTTGTATGGTGTCCATGTCCATGCGCTTTTGTTTGCAGTTATCATCATGGCAGTTCCAGCGCACATATAAGGCTGTGCTATCTACTTCCATCCAGGGATTTAGTCTGTTTCCATCACTGTCCAAGCGGAAAGTTTATGCATTAAACATACATTTTTATAAAAGTTTTATATTTTAGTAGGGTTTTAATTTAATCATAAGTTCCCTTAAGTCTTATTTTATTTGATGATAACTAATTTTGTTTTATCATCAGGTGAAATAATGTTGCAACAGAATACTATTTCTGTCTCAGTTTTGCATAAAATCAGTAGTACTGATTATAGATCTGTTAAAGTGATCAGATAAAAATACAAACAAAGCATTTAGCAAACAACCATCAACAACTGTACATGAGAATTTCACAATCTAGTTGCTGGAATAGCTCTTGTGTCGTGCATCTGGTTTTATCACAGCCAAACATCGCAAAAATCAACAGTGTCTCAACGAATGTGGCCAAGTTATTGTTTTCTTTATGGCACAACTTTATCTGTTTAGCAATGTAAAATTTTTGATTTACGAGATACAAAAGGTAATTGTTAGGTGCAAAAGTTTGTTTATAACCTAAAAGCACCGTGACTTGCACATCTTGCAGCCTAATGTCTGCTGGAAAGAATCTTGACTCAAGTGTTTGTTTGACTCGACTCTATGTTTCGAAGCTCTACCCATCACTAAAAATTGCATTAAATGAACTTTCCAATGAGACAATTTTCTGGGTGTATAACCCTTTTAGCAAAAAAATTTATGGGCACTCAAAAAAATACCCCAAAATAGTGATTTCACGTCATTCANGGTGTATAACCCTTTTAGCAAAAAAATTTATGGGCACTCAAAAAAATACCCCAAAATAGTGATTTCACGTCATTCACCCCCCAGACGCATAGCAAAAGGAAGAAACAAATGCAAGAGTTTACATACCCTGCCTGTCCACCTTCTTTATTTCTCCACCTACAAATTAACTTTATCCCTTTCCTCCTCTCTCTTTCTTCCTTCCCACCATTTCCTCCTTCCCACCCTTTTCTCCCCACCTTTTCTGATTCCCTNTCCCCCAGATGCATAGCAAAAGGAAGAAACAAATGCAAGAGTTTACATACCCTGCCTGTCCACCTTCTTTATTTCTCCACCTACAAATTAACTTTATTCCTTTCCTCCTCTCTCTTTCTTCCTTCCCACCATTTCCTCCTTCCCACCCTTTTCTCCCCACCTTTTCTGATTCCCTCCCTTTTCTCCTTCCCACCTTTTCCTGCTTCCCTGCTTCCTCACTATGCACGAATATTCTTAAAGCAGAGCTAAGTGGAATTTTCTGCCTTAGAGGTCTGCGAGTACTCAAAAATCGAGCTTGAGTCGAATAACTGCTTGCGACTCAAATTTGAGCTTCTATTATCAACAGACAGATAAGACTATGTTTTACTGTTAATGAAAGAAAACAACATGTTGTTTATTTATGAATTTTAAATATTTCAAGGTCGACGTGTTCTGGTAAAGAGATGACTCGGAAATGGATATGAACGCTGGTTAACAGCTAAACTAGCCTAATTGGGTCGCAACTCAGTCTAAAATGCAGTGTTTGACAAGACAGTGTGTTAAATGCTTCAAAATAAGACATTATTCATTCATGAAACTACATTAAAAGGTAAATGTGTTATGGTTAAGAGTAATTCTCAAAACAACATATAGTGGAACCCTTTTATTTCACTTTTCAAGAGCAAAACTAAAAATGGTGTAATTCAGGAGAGAGAGAGTAACTAAGGGTGTGCAAAGCTTCGAAAATTCAAATTTGAATCAAAGACTTTTTTCCTTCGTCTTTGACTTCGGACGTAACCAAAAACTTTGAAGATTCCAAAAAATTTCCTATAATCAATATGATTTGAAAACTTCCATATTTAGTGATTTTAGCCCATTTTACATGCACAAACTACACATGCTCACCAGTAATATAACTGTGAATACCATAAGTGAACTTCTATTCCCATGAAGAATTATATTAACTGATGTTTGCTTTTATAGCAATGCATCACAACATATTGCAACAATTATAATTTTTAAAACAGTCACACCTTTGCTGAAAATCTTAATAATTTTTTACATTAAATTTGATTGGAATGTACTTATTTAACTCACAAAAGTAGTGTTTAATGTTTTTGTTGTTAAACGTAAATGAATCTACTTCTATTCAGATGGCACTAACATTACGGTTCCAGCAAAAAAAAACTGCAGTTCCAGATGGAATACAATGCACTATATACATTTCCATGGCAACTAATGTAAAGTGCTGCAATATAATTGTACAAAACTTAAAATTGAGACGTTCGAGAGTTCGTAGATACTTGCTATTAGCACAGCACACTTTCTATATATTACTGGCAAACAAACATCTTCCGGCACTGGCGCACCATTTGTTCACATGGGATGTAATCTCTTCAACTAAAGGTGCAGAGGATGTAGCTGGGTAACACGATATGCATCTGTATTAAGTGTAAATGTCACCCTCCAACTGCCTGAGAGCCAATGTATATAAATATTTTCATAAAACTTGCTATAATTAAATAGATTTCAAGTGTTTTAACTCAGTATGTGTAAATTTATAAAATAAATATTTATCACATTTATTTAATATACCTAATTTTTGAATTGCGTATTTAGAATCAAAAATTGCATAATATGTCATGATCTATTTAAGTATTTTTACAAAATTTTCACAATTCATGGCTTTGTTAATTATAATTACCACCTGCAAAATACATATTAAACTTATTGAAAATTAAAAATCTCTTATGCTTGTCTATCCAAGTTTATTTTACAACTTCAGCACCTGTTACTCCACTTCCTCAAGGTGGTGTACTTAAGGTTTAGTGCCCAGATTGTGAGACGTGCAAATAATGTGTACATTTTATTCACTTGGAACAAAGAAGTACAGATGTGCGTGTGCATAAATTGCAAGCATGTGTTGTCTGTACCAGGAAGTAAGTTATATGTATTCTGATGCTAGTAGTTACTATATTCATTTTTGGTCAGTTGTGAAGAATTGGGGCTTCCCGGGGGGAAAGTCTAAAAATATTGTTTTGGCTTCTACAAATTTTTGTGACTCATTACCACATTAGCATATTTTTGTATGCAATTGGAAATAGTAATTAATTTTATATATTTTTTGTGAAATGTTTGAAGAATTAAAAATAAATTGAAGTGTTCTTCAACTTCTAATTCATCTTCGACGAAGACTTAGGTCTTTGTCTTGGAGTTTGATTCAAAATGAAAAAAGTAGCCTTTTCACACCCAAGTGTAACTGAGGGGAAAGTGTAAATAGGACTGAAAAACATCATGACAATCCCATCTTCAAGCTAATAGTGGCTAAAATAACAGCGAATGTAATATACAATGTTTAAACACTATACATTATAAAGTTAAAACACATACAGTACAAACAAATATTTTAAAAGCAGGACACTGTGATTGATGTAAATATGTGAACTTACCCTGCTCAGCTGGTAAAGAAACAGTTATCACTGGTAACGCTTCTAACAAACATTATTCTAAATACACAATATATACACTACACAACTTCCAATAAAAGAAATTATTTACTGCTTACAAAAAAAATTAAGATATTTTACTTTGAGATTTTGATTTTTTCCTCACATCTTCAATATCTTTTTGTACTTTATTCAAATGATTGAAAACTTGATCACTACCAGCAACAGTAGTTAAAAAATTACTGACAGTTTCCAATGCTTGCAGTGCATCACTGTGGAAGTCCAGGGACTCTATCTCACTTGTACAGTTTGGGGGGAAGAAAACAATTTTGATACTGTGAAGAACAGTTTCTTTTGTTGGGTAGTTATCAATAAGAAAAATTATTTTGTGATTTTGCACCCCCATTTTAGCATGAAGTTGCAGAGTGAAAAGGCCTTCGGTCATCCATGCATTTTTGTTGGCAAAATATTTGGCAGGAAATGTTTTGATTCCCTTAAAAATCTTGGTTTTAAAGATCTCCCGACAACTATAGGAGTCAGCTTCTCTGCACTATCAGCATGGTATACAACAAAACAGTTAGTATTTGTTTACTTAACTTTCCCCATGACACTTTTCCCTTTGAAAATTCAATGTTTTGTTGGGAAGCATATTGAAAAACAACCCAGTCTCATCTCCATTGAAGATGTCCTTTACCACATCTGGTAAGGTGTTTTTCCAGTGTTCAACTATATATCGCTTTTTGAATTGATCAATCCACCTATTTGAGGGCGTGAATTCAATACCTAAATGATTGGCGATCTGCGTTGTTTTTTTTACTAATCAAGCTGCCATCCTTCAGAATTTTTGCCACCCGTGTAGCAACGAACCAATCCTTCACTAGGCCGTCCAATTCTTGGTACTTCGAAGACTTTGCAGACTTAATTTTCTTGGCCATAGGGCCACTCTGCTGAGCTGCATCTTCAATTACAAACAATGGTGTTTAAACTTGATACAGAAATATCCAACTCCTTTGCTAAGGCGACACGAGATCCCACGTGGTTATCAAAACATCTCAAAATATCCTATTTTGGTTCAATTGTGAGAGTATTTCTCTCACAACAACATGCCCTTACACTAATTCTATGATAATTAATTACAAACACACGTGTTTAACCTACACCGATAACTGCAATGTGTTTATTTTGCAAAAAAAAAAAAAAAATTTAAATGTAAACAAATGCTGGGAACAAGAAGCCGAACGTGGCACAGTCACATGTTCACTGTGCTATAGATAACTAGATAACTATATGCTGGAAGTGTGCTACGAGAAATGGCAGTTGCTGCACTGGTGTGTTCCGTCCACTGCATGGTGTGATGAAGAGAGTGTAGGTAACGGAACACTGCTGGCAAACGATTATACATGTATCGACCCAAAACAAACTTACACAGTTCAAGTTGGTAACACGTACACATCACTCGCAAGACAACACAAACAAATTATGTGTATCATGGGAAGGCACTTGAATTAGCTGTGTAAGGTGCGAAAGTGTAATATATTGTAAACATAAGGAAGGGAAATGGCTGTACCGAACGAAAGTGGTGCCTTTGACGGAAAAATGTTATTGACGGGAACTTAAAATATTGGTTCTACTGTATTTGAACACAGATTCCTACCAAAGTTAGCTTAAAAACAATTTATTAGAAAAATAAGACTCTTTTCATAGGGACGCTTGTATTTCGTAAGGTACGAAATCACAAGATTTTCACAAAAATTTTCTTTAGTTATTTTTAATCGTAAAATAAACTATCACTTGGTGAAAACAGGAAATAATTGTGTAAGAATCATGTGTAAAGTAATAAAAACGTAGTTGGTTTGGGTGATTGATTACAGGAGTTATTGCAGAATCAATCACTGTTCGGAATGACATTCAGTAGTGTTGAAGGAAATGTTAAAACTTAAGATAGCGTTTGTTTAAATTATTAGAAAATGTTCTGATTTAAACTTGACGTTACCTATTGATATGGCAATATAAGTTACAAAGGTAGAATTTTACATTTTCATAACGTTCTCATTGCAGAATGCAAGTCTTACAATACAATTATAAAGAGTGTACGTGTGCCTTAAACAAACAAAACCCACAGCACGACATGTCAACAAGAACAATTGGTCTGGCACAAAACTCAGTAGCATCTGCGGAGAAAATATACATTTATGAGCCTACTTTCTGAATTACAGAAAAACTTATTAGATCATTTTCCAATATGTGTGTCAGTGCGAGTGTCTCCTCTTTCAATTTTCGAACTTGACAACCGAATTTCACCAAACTCTTACATATATAGTACTTAGTAAGGACACCTGATGTATAGTTTTTGACCATGCCAAGAACTTACTTTCAAAATGGCTGCTATTTTAATATTTAGTGTGATATGTCATTTCGGGAACCATTCAGCAGATTTAAACCAAATTTTGTATGCTGGCAGAGCATTGCAAAAGCATTAAATCTTAGGTGGATATTGTTGGTCTGCCATTTTGGAAGATAGCAACAAATTAAAAATTAATTTTGCATTATATCTTGAAATCTATAAAATCAATTTTCACCCAATTTGGCACAAAGTTATACTATGATAGGCCAGGTCAATGTAAGTAATTGGACTTGGTCAGGTACTTAATATCAAAATGGTGGTCATACAAATATTTTATGCTTATTTGGTATATCTACCATACCACTTAGCTAATTTTGACCAAATTTTACATGCTGAACATATCAATTATAAGCTCTATGTATGCCAACACACAACCACTTTTGTTGGCTATTTTATAAGATGGTGCCACATGAAGTAATGAAGTTTTTATGTTATATCTCAGGAAATAATTGACCGGTTCCTGCCAAATTTGCCAAAAAAAGTAATAATGTGGCAGGTTTTATTAAATGGTGTGTTTTAAGTATGTCAGAAACGTTTTTCAAAATAGCAGTTATATCCATTTTAGCCTAGAATGCTATATCGTCGAAAACATGTAATCATTTCCAACTTAGCTTTGTATGCTGTCAGTAGATATTAAAAGTATTAACTGTATCTACATAGAGCATCTTTTGTCTCCATTTTGTAAGATATGCCACATGAAAAAACTACGTCTTTATGTAAAATCTTGAAAAACAATCTGCAAATTCCCACCAAATTTGGCAATCAAATAGTACTGTATCAGATGGTGTAAACTGGTATGTTTTAAGTAGGTCAACCACTTACTTTCAAAATGGTGGCTATATAAATTTTTTAGCTCAGTATGTTTTGTTAACGAAACAAATTCCAACTTAACTTTTTTATGCTGACAGTATCTATTAAAACGACTGATCTTGTCTATACAGAGCCTCAGTTCACTGCCATTTTGTAAGATAGCCACACAGTAAAAAATTATGTTTTTATGCCATATATCGGGAAACAATCAACCCATTCTTACCAAATCTGGCGAAAAAGTTGTACTGTAGTAGGCCATATTCTTTAAGTGTAACAGACACTTATTTTAATAATGGTGGCTATAAAATCTTTTTACCTTATTTTACTATACCTAAGAAACTATGTAACCAATTTTAAATTTACTTTGTATACTCAAAGAATACAATTATCAAATTTTTTAATACATAACATTTTTGTTGTCCATTTATGAAGATTGTCATTGGAACAATATGGAGATTTTATACCTTTATACCTTTTTTTAATGGTGTTAATATAAATAATTTGGTTAAGTATGTTTTATCTATAAAACATTTTTTTAAAAATTCAACNATATTTTGAGGACAAATCAACCAATTCCCACCAAATGTTATGCACAAGTAGCACTACATTGTTGTATATATACTGACATTTTTCAGGTGCAGCAGTCCTTTTTTTAATGGTGTTAATATAAATAATTTGGTTAAGTATGTTTTATCTATAAAACATTTTTTAAAAAATTCAACCAAATGTTATACACCTACAGTATTTATTGAAAGTATTAATTATTCACACAGAGATCCAGTTTTTTCCAATATATTTGCATATAGTGGCAATTGCACGAATTCAATATTTTATCATATTCCTGGAAAGTTCAACTAATTTTCGCCCAATTGTGCACACCATAAATGCTACAGAAGGCCATGTAAACTTACATAATTTAAGTGGGTCAGACAATGATGTTTAAAATGGGGCTTTCAATGAGATATCAAGTCCTGACTACTAACTCTGCTTTTAAGAACTTCTTTAAAATAAAATTAATTGCACCCATTTTGAGGAAAGTAGGCTCATTGGTTTTTATCAGTAACTTCTTGTTTGCAATTATGGATAGATAGGTTATTTCAACAAAACTAGCCTTTTTGGCTGAAAATGTAAATAAAAACAAGTTGTTTAGTGTAATATTATTTTATGTTCTTTTAACTTACAAATTACGTACGGAAGCAATGTAAATACAAATTAAACAAGTTTTCGTAAGTGACAAGGTCTTTCAAGTTTTTGCAGTTAAATTGTTGTGCTAATGCAAAATGTGGCACACTCCAAAAAAATTTGTACTTCTATCATTTGCAAAATAGTTCTCTGGTTGCATTTTTTGAAGTAGATTTATATTCTTTGTGGGAATCATGCTGGCGATCATGCTATTGCTTGTATTTTATTCATTCATGCCAATGGTGCACACACGTGTACTGTATACATGGACTGGCAACATTTCAGCCATTAATATTACATATTTATATAAAATCCTTACATCCTCTCTATCCAGGTTGGCGGATATAGGCTACCCTCAGGTACGCTTGGTTGTAGTTCGTCATGGCAAGGCACAATCTCGCTTCCTCCCCTTACATGCATGGGGAGAGGGGTTGCCTAGTAACTACCACTGCAACCTTCCTAGTTTTGTTTCTTCTTGAGAGATTGGAGGTACAACTCGTCACAGTTCTTCCAGCTTCGGTTCTTCCCCTCCCATCTGTTCCACGTGTTGTGATGCGGCTGGAGTTACAAACTACTCATAGATGGGTTCCCCATTTTTCATTTTTTTTTTCATTATTGTGCGACTGTTAAGCGGTGGCAATAATTATGCAATAAAACACAGTATGCAAATATGGGAATTTTGTGATTTTGTGCTGCATGAAACAAACGTGCAGGGTAAAATACCATTAGCACAGTGTTAAAATCCGATACTTTCGGATATTCTCATACGATACTCGATACTATGAAGTATCAGTGATAATGAGGTATGGCAGCATTGATGATCCTATCCTTATTTCCAACCTCATTCTACCATTCATTATCATCAGTATTATGTACCTCTGCTTCCCTCACTGCTATTGCTCTGCTTAATAAACATATTTCTTCTCCTGCTACTTCATCTACAATTTGGATTCTTAAAGAATCTGAATGCCTAATACCAGTGGGCCTTTTTTTTTAGAGTATCAATACTTTACTTTTTATATATACCTTATTGTCCATAAAACCAAAGCTCACGTACCCTTGCATAAAGTAGTAGTTAGAAATAGAGTATATAAACATTGGTAAGAAAACGTTAACATATGACGTGTTTTTTGCCATTTTTCCCTCGAAATATCCCTTTTTTCCCCCCAAAAAATGTCAAAAATTCCCTTTATCTCTAAAAATTTCCCAAATTTCTCAAAAAAAAAATATTTAATTTTTTTAATGACACTACAATGTGGCTCAGTGACTCCTTTTTGGGCAATGAGGATTGAGGATTCATGAGGGGTTTTCTCACAGTCCACCCCTACCATACTTCACGCTCTCGCAATCCATTTCAATGGGGTGCCACAGTGACGCAACGGATAAATGACATGTTAAACTTCACGCTCTTGCATTCCCGGGTCNTCCATTTCAATGGGGTGCCACAGTGACGCAACGGATAAATGACATGTTAAACTTCACGCTCTTGCATTCCCGGGTCGGGGGGGTTTTCTCATAGTCTTCCCAAATGAGATATAAACTTCACGATCTTGCATTCCATTTTAGAGGGGTGCCACGGTGACGCAACTGATAGAGCGCATGTTAAACTTCACGCTTTCGCATTCCATTGCGGCAGAGCGCCGCAGTGACGCAAAGGATAGATGACATGTTAAACTTCACGCGCTCGCATTCCATCTCGATGGGGTGCCGCGGTGACGCAATGGATAGAGCGCATGTTAAACTTCCTGCTCTTGCATTCCTGGGGTGCCGCAGTGGCGCAACGGACAGATGACATGTTAAACTTCACGCTATTGCATGCCAAGCAGGGGGGTTATCTCAGAATCTTCCCAAATTAGATTCTCATTGAAGTCCTTTCTACCAGATGATCACGTGCTTGCATTCCAAGCCGGGAGTGTTATCTCAGAGTCTTCCCAAATTCGATTATCATTTAAGTCCATCCTAAATGCGACAACACAAATATAGGCTTAAGTAATGCAAGAAATATTTCTAAAAATATGTTTAAATAATTTTTCTTATTCCATTATAGCCGAAAGCTCTGGCCAGAGTCCTAGAGAAATGTCTGTTTCGAAAATACATATAGGCTTATAGTGCTTAAATGATTCTGTGATAATAATTTTTTTCATTGTCGAGGGTGTGCTGTGTATCGGAACCTGCTATGCTTATACACTGTGTGAAGTTATATGATAAGTGGGTAATGAATACGAACATTCTTCAGCCATGATGAATACGAAAATTATTCAGCCATGATGAATGTTGCTAGCTTGTAAGTGTTGATATCCCTTAGCCAATCAGAGCCTCGCGCAGTATGTTAGTTAATATCCCTCCTTGCTCATAAAAAAGGAGTCACTACTCTATATAGTGAGATTATTAATAAACAATTCCAATGCAAGAGAGAGTGTGAATAAGTTTAACATATGCAAATTGCATCCGCTGCTACATGACGTCCCATGCTACTGCTGCATTGTGGACCGTTTCTCACATGCTACATCGAAACTAAACACCTGGGTTTGGTAAAGCATCACTTGACCGCACGACTGCTTCATTATCACTGAAGGGGTACAATAACGAAGTCCGGCCACTGCTTGTAGTATTTGCGTTAGGCGTAACTAGATTGGTTGCTGCAGTGATTTCGACGAGGGTTACGAAACCTATATTAATATGTTTATAAAACAATCACTCCCAACAGTAGAAACCCTATCTAANATTTCGACAAGGGTTACGAAACCTATATTAATATGTTTATAAAACAATCACTCCCAACAGTAGAAACCCTATCTAATAATGAATATGTATTTTTTTTTCCCTTTGGTGTAACTTACTTGGTCCATCTTTGTTTGCATGTGTTGAAATATTAAAAATTACGAGAGCCTCTCGTAGCNCGAAACCTATATTAATATGTTTATAAAACAATCACTCCCAACAGTAGAAACCCTATCTAGTAATGAATATGTATTTATTTTTCCCTTTGGTGTAACTTACTCGGTCCATCTTTGTTTGCATGTGTTGAAATACTAAAAATTATGAGAGCCTCTCGTACCCAATCAGACACGTAGTTCTTTTGCGATGGGAGCAAGACTGACAACGGACTGGTCTGCTGTACGTGTGTGTATGCAAGTGTGTACATTAATTTTGCGTGCTGATGCTGTGAGCGTATAGCATATGTGAAACGTATTTCTCGGGAGGAGACGCGCAGAGCCTGGCTGTTGCAAAAACTAGTAATCATACTAGTTTACATATTTTTCCGAAACTCACGTCGGGCTGGAGCGAGTCGTTGGGCGTCATGCACAGCCTGGATGTAGCGAAATATTAATACTATATATATATATATATTTCCGAAACTCACGCTAAAGTGTGTGTGTATGTGTGTAATACTAATTTGCATACTGACTGGTCATACGTACACCGTATTTAAACATATTATTATTTTCTTGTAGCATAGCTGTGATACTTATGTCTTGAAAGTGCTTGCATATGTCAGTGTGCTAAGGTGTGTCTGCCGCTTTTGGCATGTCCGACTGTAACGTCTTAATAATTATTGTACAAAGTCTTTTACGCTACACGCTCACTCGCACACGAGGTCTGGGGACAGAGCTATAACAAACTTGGAATAACAATGTTCCATTAACTTAATGCCTGCCGTATCTGGATATAATTTTTTTTAAGGACTCTCCATTTACTTAAATGTCTGTTGACTGCCCGCGTTTCTGCAGCGTTGTGGTGGGCATCTCTGAAGAGTGTGTTGTATATCTTATATGAAGGACTTCAATGATAATCGAATTTGGGAAGAGACTGAGATAACCCTCCCGGCTTAGCATGCAAGAGTGTGGAGTATATCATCTCGTAAGAAGGACAATGCAAGAGTGTGAATTTTAACATGTCATCTTCGTAGGGCGTCGCGCACAGCCTGGCTATTGCAAAACTAATAATCACACTAGTTTACATATTATTTTTAATATTTCCGAAACTCACGTCGGGCTGGGGGCTATGGTGTGTAAAACGCATTTCTCGACGATTTTTTGGCGTTGCGCACAGCCTGGCTGTAGCGAAATATTAATATTCATAATACTTTACAAATTTTTAGAAACTTGCGTCGGGCTTGGTGTAGTAAAAGGAAAAAAAAATACTATTACCTTAAATATATATATATAATTTCCATCGCTCATGCCGTGCTGTAAATAAAAACCTATTTCTCTTGGCGTGTCGGGGGGGAGGGGGAGGATCGCGTCCAGGCAATGGGCCTGGGGCTGTAACGGAAACATTTATTATTTAAACAAGTGTTTTAAATTACTTTTCCGCGTTGTGTGTTGGCGCATTTGTACGAAACTACCATTTCTCTCTCTAGGACGCTGGTCAAGGGGCTGCAGCCCTAACGGAATACCCATCTGTGTGGTTATGCTATGCAGATGGTAAGTGGGAGGACAATGCTGCATCAAGTATGTGCATGACTTCTTTTGAGTACTGGCTGAGCGTACAGCATGTTTTTTTCTCGCACACATACACCGTCATTGCTACTATTAATATTCATCCTAACTCTTTAAATATATATTTCCATCGCTCCCATCGGGGGAGTGACTGTAACAACATTTAACGTATTTTCTCTCAACGAGATGGGGTTATAATGGTATATGAACGATTATTATTGTTTAAACATACAAGTTTTTTTTAAATAGTACTAGTTCTTCCGCGTGGTCCAAGCCTATACGTGTTTTCGAAACCGACATTTCTCTAGGACTCTGGTCAGAGCCTTCGGCTATAATGGAATATAAAATATTTTTTAAACATATTTTTAGAAATACCTTTCTCATTACTCAAGCCTATATTTGTGTCGCATGTAGGATGGACTTAAATGTTAATTGAATTTGGGAAGACTCTTAGATAACCCTCCCAGCTTGGCATGCAAGAGCGTAATGTATATCATCTCGTAGGAGGGACTTAAATGATAATCTAATTTGGGACGACTCTCAGATAACCCTCTGGGCTCGACATGCAAGAGCGTAATATACATCATCTCGTAGGAAGGACTTGAATTTCAATTTCATTTTGGGAAGACTCTGAAATAACCCTCCAGCTTGTCATGCAAGCACGTAATGTATATCATCTCGTAGGAAGGTATTAAATGTTAATTGATTTTGGGAAGACTCTGAGATAACCCTCCCAGCTTGGCATGCAAGAGCGTGAAGTATAATACCTCGTAGGATTGACTTAAATTATATTTGAATTTGGGAATACTCTGAGATATCCCTCCCGGCTTGGAATGCAAGCACGTGATCATCTGGTAGGAACGATTTCAATGATAATCGAATTTGGGAAGACTTTGAGTTAACCCTCCCTGCTTGGCATACAATAGCGTGAAATTTAACATGCGCTCTATCAGTTGCGTCATCGTGTCACCCGCTGAAATGGAATGCGAGGGCGTGAAGTTCAACATGTCATCTATCCGTTGCGTCACTGCGGCACCCCATCGAAATGGAATGTGAGAGCGTAAAGTATGGTAGGGGTGGACTATGAGAAAACCCCTCATGAATCCTCAATCCTCATTACCCAAAAAGGAGTCACTGAGTCACATTGTGGGGTCATTGAAAAATTTTTATGGAAAAAAACAAATTTTTTGGAAAAAGCAAATTTTTGATGTTCTTTTTGTGGGGAAAGGAATATTTTGAGAGGAAAACTGGAAAAAACACGTCATATGTTGACGTTTTCTTACCAAGGTTTGAAATGTCCGTGTTACGAACCTGCGTTTAAATACCCTATTTCTAACTACTTAAAGTGTATCCCTAAAGTGGTAGCCCTGGTCAACTGCAGTATTACAAGACATGTTGCATCCATTTTATATGTATTTAGTTTTATCTTCAAAAAGACCTGATTATTTACCTCTCTTGACTTGTCTTTAGTGGTTACTATAATAGTCTGTTGAGGCACAGGAAGAGTAGGAAATTTAAATCCCCTTTTGTTCAAACTCTGTAAAATTTGTTCCAAAACACCTTACACTTCTCTGAGTCCAATAATACAGCTACNAATCCCCTTTTGTTCAAACTCTGTAAAATTTGTTCCAAAACACCTTACACTTCTCTGAGTCCAATAATACAGCTACATCTTGACCACGCAGTTTATTTACGTGGAAGTTCAGACACTTCTTCGTGAATTTTGTCACTACATAAAAATTTCCTGTCATTGGTAAATATAGCTGAATCGGTGTATGACACTGCTCCTCTCGGATCACCTCAACCTGGCCACAATTGTTGGGTGATCTTATGAGTTTCCCGCATTTCTACTATTCTTTTGACTGCTCTCATTGCTACTATTGAACACCTGTCCACAGTTTGACTGGTTCTGACCTTGCACATTTGCCCCTTCCTGTCTCAGATCACACACTCTCTGATTATCACAAGTATCCTGACTGCGTTCCTTTACATCCTAACCTGTTTCCCCTGAAAATAAAGGAATTTGTTCTGCCGTTTGGAGTACTACTTTTACGTGTTGCCCTTCTGACATGGTGTCTTGTAAATTATTAAATTGTTCTAAATTTACATACTTTGGAATTGGTGATTGTAAATTACTGTATGAGGGTTGACTGACTGTATTAGAATCCTTAATTCTAGTATTTGATGTATCTCTATCATTATATAAATGTTGAGTATCAACATCTACCTGAGATGGTACTAATCCCTTACTTACAATATTAGAAACTAACCCTCTAGTTAGTCTGGTACATTTACTATCTAGTTCGGCAATTAAGTTAGGATTGTCCTGTACAGTATTAGTTTATCTGCTTTTTCAATAAGAGAATTACATTTTTCTGTCGTATCTAATTGTTGATTTTCTATTGCGTGTCTGGTATCTGATAAGTCTATGATTACAGTTTTCAATCATTTTTTAGCTACTGACAAAATCGGTTGATGCTTTTCNGTCTGGTATCTGATAAGTCTATGATTACAGTTTTCAATCATTTTTTAGCTACTGACAAAATCGGTTGATGCTTTTCGGCACTCATACAAATTTTTTCACGCACTAGATATTTNTGATGCTTTTCGGCACTCATACAAATTTTTTCACGCACTAGATATTTTTTAACACTTCCTTATTATACCCTGCGAATCACATCTATTACTCTAGTTGCTGCTATGTTAATATGCATGCAATTTAGTGTCTTGCAGCTTTACTACGTGGTTGTACATGGAAAAGCATTCTATAGAAGCAAGCAAACCATGCAGCTATGAATGAAAGATTTTTAATTAAATTAATTTATGATGATGGTGGCTAAACCCTTGCTACAAGAGGAAGTGAGGGATGGTGCCTCCACCAGTGTAATAGTCTAGGGTCACCCTAGTGTTACCCAATGACTGTCCAGTAAATGTATCTCTATTTCCAAGGGTGAGGTAATTTAAATGATCAAGCAGAACTATAATTAACTAGGCATTTTACTAAGCTTCAAGGCCTTACATAAGTTATTTGATTTGTTATTGAGCACACATTAAACTGATTACTTTAAATGCTTACTCAAGTTATGATTATTTTAACCTTATATCCTGCTCAGTCGTAATGAAAGCCTCACACCCTTTGGTGGATACTCACCACAGTTTGACTTGTCACACCATCAGCTCGGAATATGACGAGGGCTCTCCTCACGCGTCACCTTAAAGCCTCTAAGTCTTCCCAGGGTCACGCAGCAATAAACGATCACGCCCTTCTTGCCCGGCCTCCTTATATTTTGTCTCCTGGCCTAATTTCTCTCTCCCTGCTTGGCAGCTCTGTTTGATGTTGACACAGCTCTTCCATCGTAACACTATTTGTGTTTGTGTCAAGCTCACAAAATATTATTTATCTGGGAAATATTTCAAGCTATTACTAATATTTGTGAGGTGTCATTTACAATACAAGATGTCTGCCTGTACACCATCTGCTGACTTTGTGCCTTCCATATGAGAGCGTCACTTAGAATGTCTTCATCCACACTTAAGTTGGTCATTTGCTGCTCAGTGTTTATGCTTTTTTTTTTTTTTGTGATCATAAAGGAGTTGAATCGGCAATTTAGTAGTGTCATTGTTATGGATCTTCAATATAATGTATTCACGTTAACTTCAAGATTTTCTGAAGCCCTGCTAAAGATCTACTTTCAGGGAGCCAATTATGTATCATTCCGCAGTATGTAAACAAAGCATTGCCATGTGACACCTGTCAAACGTTTTGTAAATAAAAACAGAGCCATGTGGGAACTGTCAAATATTTTGTTAACAGTGTCCATGTGGGAACTACCAATATTTATTTTTTAAGAGAAACAATGCAGTGTAATCTTAACTGTCATATACTTTAATAAAATTCTCCAAATGTCTAAAAAATGCTAATCAATTTAGCAAAATATTGTAATACATACAAAAAGGTAGATTGAAGTATATATCGGAACTGTTAATTATATAATTTAATTAAAGTTTACTTATTGTATTAAGATTTATTTACATATTTGCTGTAAGGAAAAAGTTAAATTTTACATAATAAACTTTTGGAAGTAGCACTCAGGTTAAAGATTTCACTGTGATAAATGGTACCGTATTTTATTGTATATAAGTCGCACATTTTATTTTTAAAAAATTATTGAAAACTCGGGGTGCGACTTATAAGTGAGAAAACTTCCTCTAGCCCCGCACTGTTTCATTTAATATGAATTCATGGCCCGCGGCTCGATTTCCAAACTCTTCAGCGAACAAAATCACTTTCATTTTGAAACCTGTGGTGTAGGTACATCTCT
>NQII01001063.1:980553-1004044 GCA_002778355.1 Clitarchus hookeri
GCTAACATTTGGTACTCAAGAACCAACGCTAATGTGCTGCTATCTCTTAGTCTCCACAAAAAGCTTTCGAAAATAATTGATTACCAGTAATTGATCAAAAATTGATTCCTTTTGATTCTTTTAAAATATTATTTTCTGTTAAGGATTGCGAAGGGAATTACCTAATGGAAATATTCAAATGCCTTTCTATATTTGGCAAGTTTATTTAAAACTTACAAAGATAAACTGCTAAAATAACAACGCTAATACTAAAATTACATCTTAACCTAGAATTATCTTATAAGTAGAAAGGATGTATTACGTTAGTTTTATAACCACAATTCAGCATCTCCAATATCCAATATGGCGTGGTTATACTTCTGAAAAAAACGCGCCCAAACGGACAAGATGGAGTGTACGAGTCCGCTGGACAGACACTGAAATTTATTTAATTTCAATTAATAACAGTGAAATCTTTACCCATGAGTGCTACGTAAAAATGTAAATATATAGTTTAGCAATATTAACTTTACAATTACGGCATTAAATTTATACATATTAATATTTAACCTACGAACTATTTCTTTTCAGCTATAACCAACATGTCCCTTCAAAATCCGTTGTTAATTCGTACGGACTTTTAACAAATTATTATAATTTATTGAAAAAATATACTTAAAACTTAAAACAACCAATTTATATAGTGCTTCAGTGCTAAAAGCAAGATAAAACCTTTTTCCATATACAATTTTTTTATAACCAATTGAACATGTAACTCCTAGGGTGATTTTTCAAAGGTTCTTTTCAAAAGTATCGAAGATACCGTGAATGAATTATAATAAATATTTCTGCAACACATCATATTTTATTTACCTGTAAGCAGCCACCAAAATTGAACATCACAGTTACTTACTAAAGTTACGTGGTACTCAGAGCATATGCTTTACTTTGGCAGCAAAGGAAGGTTGTACCCTGAATGTTTTTGGTATTCCTTGACATTACTTGTTTGTGGTGGTCGCACCTAGTATTCATTTATTTGCTAGTTTTTTTGTCTTATGTGATAGTTTCCTTTTTTTTTGTTTTGCACTAAATGATTATGCTTGTTATGCAGGAACATTTGCTGTTCAGCGATAAGTATAATTGGCTGTGTTACTGGATACCAGTAACTGCCCCAGATTTATATAGGATGACTAAAGTTCCAAATTTATTTATAAATTTTGTTTCTGATAATGTAGCTTGCTTCTTTTTCAGTAGTGTGGTTTTGTTAATGCGTGGTGGAAATATTGGTTTTTCATAGCATTATATTTGGAATACGTATTTTGTAAATGCAACTGTGGACCATTTTCTGGAAGCAAGAAGTACTATATGTAATTTTTTTTCATGTGCAGGCCACAGTCTGAGATTCTGGATAAACCTGTTGATCTTGGGAAAGATAAAGATAGTACTATGAAGCCAGCAAGTGCTCAGAATGATGGTTGGCCTGAAATTCCAATGATGTTAACAAGTGAAGTTCGGAAGTCTGTAGCAGCAGAGGAAAACATTGCTAAGAGGTGACCATATTAACATATTTTTACTCGGTGTGTAATGTTTTTATGTCATATTTAACAGTGTTTTGCTATTTACTCAGGACTTCTCTAGGCTACCAGAATGAAATGCTCGAAAAGGACNTATGTCATATTTAACAGTGTTTTGCTATTTACTCAGGACTTCTCTAGGCTACCAGAATGAAATGCTCGAAAAGGACGACAAGGAGAATTTCACCCTGTTGAAAATGAATCACACATTAGAATCTGCTTTATCTACAATGCAAGAGCAAGTTACTAGCTTAACGAAGAACATCAAGGAGCAAAATTCACAGATAAAGGTATTTGCTAGTTAATTGTGCAATAAAATTAATTTAATATTGTCAATAGTTAGTTGAGTAAAAGAAGTTAAATAATTTTAATTTCTTGATTGGTGATCAGCAGTTTTTTTTTTTTAATTTTAATGGGTCCTTCTATGTAATTTAATTGTAAATATTTTTCAAAAATTATTGTNTGTCAATAGTTAGTTGAGTAAAAGAAGTTAAATAATTTTAATTTCTTGATTGGTGATCAGCAGTTTTTTTTTTTTATTTTAATGGGTTCTTCTATGTAATTTAATTGTAAATATTTTTCAAAAATTATTTTGAACTTAACTTGATATTTGCCAGAATGGTATTGTGGCTCATGTGGTTAGTTACTTTCTTAAAAAAATGTTCAGTTAACTCTAAAAATTCTGGCCTTTCACTTTTCCCAAGAAAATAGTTGTTATTTCAAAGGAGTCATTATTTGAAGGTAGACAGATTGTGACCCATCCCCAGCCCCTATATGCAAAAATTGTTAAAATTTTAGTGAGGTAATTTTCACACTGCTTTAGCAGCAAAATTACATTTTATATTTGTTAAATGTAGTCAAAAATTGTTCCCGTGAATTGACTAATAAGATCTACACACTTATAAAATCAAATTTGTCTTATTTTAATTGTCTGCAAACCCCAAAAAAAAACCCCAAAAACTTGAAAAATTACATTTTTGTTCAATTTTTTTTAGAGCAAAAATAGCATGTAGTTTTAATTAAATATTAATTTAGTTGAATATTTTGACATCCTCCAAGAGAAATTATACCCTAGACAGACTTACAGGTCCTTCACGCAAGTTTTATTGAGCACAAACTCTTATTTTCACTGGTTTCTTGCTGGAAAACCACATTATTTTTTATTTTAATAGTAATTTATCGTCACATCCATTATCCGGTCCATTACAGGCTTTATACACACAACATAAGGGTGGTAAAAGGTAGATGTCTAATGCGGTTGCAATCAGTATGGATAACTATACTGTTACTCTGAATGAGCCATGTGACATGTGAAAGTAAATGGTGACCTTGCCAATGTGTCACAAGGGGAAGGCACCAGGTAGTTGGCTTGCCCTCCCCTCTGGTGGCAGAGCTGTGCTTGCATCCTCCTGATGGACACTGCTGTCCTGGCACCTAGTAACCATTAGACCAAGGAGCACACAATGCTTATTTCAGCGTACTTGTAGACTGGCAGGTGACATATGTATTTATTTATTTATTTATTTATGGTTTTGAGGCGCAGTTCAGGCATGTTCATCTTATCTTACACTGGACCCATTATACAGTGGATTCTCTATTTACCAAAAACACCTTTACCAACAATTTTATCCACTGAAAATTTACAGCGGTCTCACAAAATACCTATATAAATAACGTTAAAATTATTTGCTTCTATTGTTTATTGAATATTGCATTAATCAATAAATATTTTGCTCCTGTCACTTATTTAATGTAACAATCTTTTTTAAATGGTTTGTTTATGCAAACATTAGTAACATAACTGAGTATGAAATACATTAAGTGTTGTGCTCTCCTCTCCAATACAACTGATGCATGGGAGTTAGGCAGTCAGACGCGACCTTGTTCCTCCCCTTACATACCTGGTGACAAGAGAAACGGTTGCCAAATCAACTAGTGCTGCATTCTCGCATCCTTTCTCTCTCTTGGCCACCCAGTGGAAGACATATATCTGCTATTTTCGAGCACACTTAACTGTAGCTCCTCGTAGTCTAGCACGATATTGCTTCTTCCCGTCGCGTGCCTGGTTAGAGAGTAAGCGGTAGCCTTGTAACTACCATAACATCCTTCCTCTCTTTTTTAACCTGTGAGGCCGATAACTTCCAAACAGGGTCCCATTTGCATCTGTACAGTTAATGACTTCTCAACTAAAATGAGGAGAAATAACTCGAAGGAAAGGGGTTAGAAATACTTTGGTCGTCCTCTACTACCTTTGTTTGGCTGCACCTTCACACAGCACGAACCACTTTGACTCATCCCCCTATACTTTCTGGAAGGGGTTGACAAGAGATTACCCTCCCATGGAGTTAATTGGGCTGGGAACATCTGAACAAAGACTATGACTTTTAGGCTTATATATATTTATTGTGTGTGTGTGCGTGTATGTTTATTTGCACATACACAAGCATATATAAGATACCACGTCGCCAAAAATGCACAAGCATCAAGTCCAGATGCCATGTAACTCATTGCAAGTATAAATTCAAAAGGTAGAAGTTTGCCAAAGAAAGTACATTCTTATAAATACAATCTCCAGGCATGCGCTGATTCTATTGTGAATAAAAGAACTGTGTCAGCAGGTTAACATCAGCTTCAAGTTGCTTCTTTTGAAAGCCAAGAAAGGAAAATAGGCCAAAAGTGATAGACTGAAAGGGGGGTGAGAAGGCGAGAGCAGCATATCAGCATATGTGACTGTGACTGACTGACTGACTGAGACAAGAATGCTTACTCTACCCCGTTTTGAGCCTTTGGCATACAGTACATATTTATTGCTTTACACCAGAACAAACAGAAGTGGAGTCAGTGACAGCACTGTGAGAAATATGTATACCCATTTGAACCACAAAAACCCTTTTCTTTTTATACAGCATGAACTTTCTGCGTCACCCATTGTCCTAATAACGTTCACATATGAAAAAAAGTACTAGGATATGAACTTATATTTAATTTATTTGCTCACAGTTGTGTCAAAGATGAGTGTTGTTATTATGTGGTCTCTGGGCTAATGAATCATGACATGTAACTTGAGTAACGGAAGGCATGCATGGGTAGCATTGGCGACCTTGATGGAAGAGGCAAACAGTCATGTAAGTAGGGTGTATTTTTAGATCTGTTGCGCTTCGAGCTGTACAGTAGTGACAAAGAGAATTGCAATTATTAGCAACATAAAAAATGCAACCAACTTATTTTTTGGCATATTTCTGTCAAATTTTTCAATTTTTTAATTAAATTTTTGCAGTCCCCCAAAAACACTGTTTACTTCGTGGGAGTCAGTATTACAGAATAGTTATGTTGAGAGTTGACTACCTGATTTCTATAGTAATTCTGTAAGAAGTTTTCGTACTTATATTTAGAGAGCAAGAATGAAAGTAATCTGCATGGTTAACGTGAAGTACACATTTGCTCAGGGGAATTGTTATATAATATAACATGGACAGTTTCTAAAGTTCATGTTTTTATACATCCACTAGGAAATAAATGTACTTACCAAAAACAGCAAGTGAGTGCTGTAGGATGCATGTCCTCATTAAATAGATGCAAAATGTCTCCGGATATAACCATTACTTCAAAAAGATTAAACAAATAAGTTAAGGCAGTCATAAAATTATATATTAAAAATTATTACAATGCTTTCTATGGAAGGAGGGTCAAATTTAAATAAAAACAAGCTGCCAAAGCTGTTAAAGTAAATTCAAAATGCAACCGTTCTGGACTACATATCCAACACTCGCACAGAGTTGTCACACTTGTACACCATTCAGGATGATGATTGCAGCAGATTTAGTGTTTGTGTAACAGAGATGTGCCCAGTGCAGAGAAAGATAGCACTACATTATTCCTATGGGGGGTAACTACCGTAGTCATTGCTGAAGATGGACAAATTAAACTGTTGGTGTAACTTTTTTTCTAGGTCCTGACAGAAGAGGTGAATCGCTTGAATGATATGTCTGGTATAATTCCTAGACTGGAGGATGGAGTGACCAGTCGAGTGGAAGTTGCACTGGATAAGCAACGGCAGCAACAAGTTCTGCTCTTTGAGGAGCTTCTGGCAATGAAAGAAGACAAAGAACGCAAGAGGCAGGAGACACTTATGTCTGCAATTTCTCAGTCTGTTGGCAACCTTGTTACTACTAAGCTGGATGAAATTGTCATGTCTGAGATTAACAGCACAATCCTTCCTGGTCAGTCACAACACACTTTTTAAACATTTTTTCCTAATAAAACAACAAAGTGATGGTAAGTATTTNAATCCTTCCTGGTCAGTCACAACACACTTTTTAAACATTTTTTCCTAATAAAACAACAAAGTGATGGTAAGTATTAGGGTTGTGCAAGAATGAGATCTGGAATTAGAGAAATTTTCAGGAAAGAAAAAAAAATTTGTCTGCGTGGAGAGGAGAATAAGAAATTTTCAGTTAATTGAACATATTTGTGATCCATCCTTTATTTTTAAAAACTATGTGATTTCCTAGCATGTGATTAAATTTTAAACATATATTCAAATGACAGGTGGACTGTTTGCATATTATGCTATATGATATAAGCACTCACTATATTAAATACTAAATAAGCAAAACTTTACCTGTACAGAAGTAACATTNATTATGCTATATGATATAAGCACTCACTATATTAAATACTAAATAAGCAAAACTTTACCTGTACAGAAGTAATATTAATACCAAATTACAAAACTCTACAACACTAATATAATATGTATAGTATAGGTTATAAATACATTAGTCCACGTTCTGCCAAAAAATATAAACTTTCAACGCTATTTCAATTAAAGCCTGTTTTGGTTTTCATGTAAACCAAGTTCTTCAACATATTCTGCAGCAAAGAGTTCTCTTCTATAGCTCACTATGTTCCCAACTTTGTTCAGCAGCCTACATTAAGTATGCCAGTTTTTTAATGTCATACAGTGTTGATGACAGGGAATAATTTGTTTAATGTATTAGTGAATTTGATTTAGGCTGTTAGACCCGTGTGAAAAAATACTTCTGAAGTGATTCAACACGNTTGTTTAATGTATTAGTGAATTTGATTTAGGCTGTTAGACCTGTGTGAAAAAATACTTCTGAAGTGATTCAACACGATACAGTAGCTCTAGCTCACCTGGTTTGTTTTTTGAACATGAAATTGGCTACCCTTTTCTCTTCAAGTGCTCTACTGCCATAAGCTTTTGGTCCTTTGGTACAACATGCTTGAATAATGGGTCTACCAGCATGGCAGTGTAGTATGGCTCACTTTGCTTGTACAGAGGGAACCGAAGCAGCGCTCTTGCAAANTTGTTTAATGTATTAGTGAATTTGATTTAGGCTGTTAGACCCGTGTGAAAAAATACTTCTGAAGTGATTCAACACAATACAGTAGCTCTAGCTCACCTGGTTTGTTTTTTGAACATGAAATTGGCTACCCTTTTCTCTTCAAGTGCTCTACTGCCATAAGCTTTTGGTCCTTTGGTACAACATGCTTGAATCATGGGTCTACCAGCATGGCAGTGTAGTATGGCTCACTTTGCTTGTACAGAGGGAACCGAAGCAGCGCTCTTGCAAAAACAATGCCAGACCCCATTACTCCCTGGTTTTTGTAAATGTAACTTGTGAGATACTGTGTTGTTGAAAATAAAATAGGTATGACCAGAGTTGCTGAAGGAGACTGGTCAGCACGCAACTACGTTGTTGCTTCATATAATGGTCTCTAAATTTCAATGTAGCACTGAACCAGTTGCCATTCTAAACTGTCATATTATCACTGTTTAGAGTTGCCAAATGAAATGCAAGAGCATCCTTATTTTCAAGTAACCTGCTGAGCATAGTATATTCAGAGTTCCATCTGATCAAACAATCATGAGTTAAATTAAGTGATAGTAACCCAAGTTCATTTTGAATGTTGTGCAGTTGTTCAGTAGCACTTGAACTGTGCTTGTAATGGCCAACAATTGCCCTAGCCATCTTCAACCTGTTGCCCGTGCCATCTGTTTCCTTCAGTGCATCATTTAGTGTTGATTGCAGAGTATTTGCAAAACATTGCAGTTTAATAAGTTCCACTCTGCAAAGTGACAAACTAAGTTTGATGTTTCTCCCATTGTCCATAACAGCTTACTTGGAGACATTTTTATTTTTAAGTTTTACAATGTTCCAGTCTGTCATAACTGAAAATAATTTTTCGGCAATTGCAGTGCCAGTATGGCCCCTAGGAAAATGCATACCTGCCAACCTTTCCGATTTTTCTGGAAGTCTTCCGGAAAAAGCTGCCACATATTGTTTTCCGGAAATACGTACATTCATCCCATTTTTGGTTAGTTGATTCATAAAAAATTACTTTTGCTATTATTTTATGTTAAAACACGGAAATCGTAGTGTTGTGATGATATATATAGATACTGATTTTGCCTGCATCCAAGAGATCACGTTACGAGAGGGTGACAATCAATTTTCGCATATCTATTGTTTGTTGGAGTTGCATTTTTTCGTCTGTGGAGTTTTTCATAGCTACCGGATTTGTTTGTAAATACAAATACGTGTGGACATTGATTTTATCGTTAACTGTTTCAATTTGAAGTCTAGTTGAAACATGTGTTGAAGGATTTTAATACTGTGTGTGATAAAGGCTGTATGTAACTACGTATGAACTGTGATTACAATGTGGTATGTATTATGTCTCTTGCCGGCCATGTTTTTGTGATGTCTTGATACGTTACTTATTGTCGACTCTGCAAAGTTTAAAACTAAAAATGATTAGAAAAAAGCAGTATTACTACCAGACATTCCAGGAATCGTACAGTGTAGAATTTCCATGTACTATAAAAGCAGACAAGGGCAATAGTATGTGCTGATGCGACATAAACATTGCACATGGTGGGAAAACAGATATGTGTACACGTTAAAAGCGCGAAGCATGTCGCCAACGTAAAGTGCCAAGAAGAAATTCAGAAGATTCCTAAGTTCTTTGCAAAACCTGGAAATGCTGATTCGGACGTTACACAAGCAGAATGCTTGTT
The DNA here is from genome assembly GCA_002778355.1 of Clitarchus hookeri. Classification (NCBI taxonomy): domain Eukaryota; kingdom Metazoa; phylum Arthropoda; class Insecta; order Phasmatodea; family Phasmatidae; genus Clitarchus; species Clitarchus hookeri. The sequence continues at coordinate 989,152 of NQII01001063.1, forward strand.
TACTTCTTTTTTGGTAGAGCACAACATTCCCCTAACTGCCGCAGATCATGCAGGTTTGCTGCAAAAAAAAATGTTCCTGGACTCGGAAATTGCAAAGCAGTATGGATGTGGTTGTACAAAAACCTCAGCAATTGTAAAGGAAATCGCTTCTGATGCAATATTTAGTGTAATACAATGTTTGCAGAATGCACAGTTTTCTGTTTCAACTGATGGAAGCAATGACACCAATTCAAAGTTGTATCCCATTGTAGTAACGTTTTACGATGATACACAGGAGAAAATTGTGAACTGTGTTCTTTCTTACCCCTGCCTTGGAAGGAGATTGTACTGGACAAAATATAGGTAATTTAGTGCTTGCACAGCTTCAATGCAATAACATTCCTGTTGAACACTGCGTGGCTTTTTGTGCAGATAATGCAGTTGTAATGGTTGGCCATAAAAATGGTGTTGCAGCAGTGTTGAAAGAGAAACACCCTGGGATTTTTGTGATTGGTTGCATTTGTCACCTGATAAATTTATCTGCAGAAAAAGTTATATCTGCTTTGCCAGTAAAAGTTGATGACATTCTTGTGAACCTTTTTTATTATTTGGAAAAAAGTTCAAAGAGAAAAGAAAGGTTACAAAAATGTCAAGAGCTCCATGATACAGAAGCGAAGAAAATACTCAAGCATGTCTGTTCAAAATGGCTTTCTCTTGGAAGGAGTTTGTTGAGGGTTTTAGAATAGTGTCGGAACCATTGCTTAGTTTCTTTAACGGAGAGGTTGTAAATGAGAAACCTTCATCTTTGAGTCTCACCTCTTACAAAAATTCCGAAACTACAATCATCATCCTGTTCAACCTCTGATGGGATATGTCAGAAAAACATAAATGAGAAAAGGAANGTCTGTTCAAAATGGCTTTCTCTTGGAAGGAGTTTGTTGAGGGTTTTAGAATAGTGTCGGAACCATTGCTTAGTTTCTTTAACGGAGAGGTTGTAAATGAGAAACCTTCATCTTTGAGTCTCACCTCTTACAAAATTCCGAAACTACAATCATCATCCTGTTCAACCTCTGATGGGATATGTCAGGAAAACATAAATGAGAAAAGGAAGATTTTTGGGTTCTGCTACTGATTCCAGTAAAAAGAGAATTACTTTGACATCAACAAACAGAATACAAGTCCTTTTGTAAATCGGGAAGAAAAACTATGTATGTTCCTTTCTTCTGACCTAAATAAAGCATTTTNCACATTCATATTTTGAGAGAACTGTTGTTTGATATTCTAAAAGCATTGCTATAATTTTGTGAAAGCAAAAGCTCTGAAAAGTTGCTCATTATTTCAAGTGAACTATCACTCTATTCAGAATCAGAAAGAAGACACCAAATTAGTAATAGGAAGTAAAGCATCAAACATTGTGAAAACACTTGAAGAAAAGAAAAAAAGTAGTTTTCTNTGTAAATCGGGAAGAAAAACTATGTATGTTCCTTTCTTCTGACCTAAATAAAGCATTTTCTGCATTTCTTCTTGGTGTCCTCCCAACATTTGAAAAACCAAATGTAATTCTTCAGTCGGCATCTCCACACATTCATATTTTGAGAGAACTGTTGTTTGATATTCTAAAAGCATTGCTATAATTTTGTGAAAGCAAAAGCTGTGAAAAGTTGCTCATTATTTCAAGTGAACTATCACTCTATTCAGAATCAGAAAGAAGACACCGAATTAGTAATAGGAAGTAAAGCATCAAACATTGTGAAAACACTTGAAGAAAAGAAAAAAAGTAGTTTTCTTTGCAACTGTCAGGACTTATTTTGTTACAGCATGTGACTACATTTTTCACAAATTCCCCATAAAAAATTAAGTCTTGAAAAATGCAGCTGTGACAAGAGTGAATAATCTCGACAATGCCAACCTTTCTTCTGTTCGCTACTTTGTGGATTTGCTTCCTTTGATTTTGCCTGTACAAGAAGGTGAAACTAGGTATGCAGCTATGTACGAAACTGAAAAACATTTTTCAACTCTTCAGCCCTTAGTGCTACAGGAGATAGTGATGTTAAGTGGGCCAGGTTATCCAGGATTCGTGGTTTTGATGGCATTTTAAAATACAATAAAATATGTAGAATAATGTTGTCCATCCTGTCCATTTCACACAGTAATGCAGAATGCTAGTGTGTTTTCAGTTTGGTGAAAAAAAAACAGGACCCAGTTCAGATCCTCCATGTCTAATGGCACTATAGAATGAATTTTGGTTTTGAAATGCAGGAAATCAGGCTTATGTTATGAACAAAATTTTAGTACAGAATTCCTAAAGAAAGCCACAGCTGCTCCTTTAAAACCAGTGTTCCATTTCAACATAAACAGCAGAATACAACAACATAGCGGAAATAGATAATAGTTGTATGACTCCATGGTGCTTTAACTTAAGCAGGAAGATAGTTTTAGTTCATTATTTTATTGCGGATTTAACCAATTAAGCTAACAACGCAATGCAAATGTCATGGAGAAAGCTACGTGCACTAGTTACATCTTTAAAATTGCTATGCTCTGATGATTCGTCTCACATTCCACTGAAAGTGGAAAGGTAATAAAATATTAACATATGTTTGTTAGTTATGTTATTGGTGTAGTAAAGTGTAATGTGCCTTTTTCATGTTAAGCGGTAGTATGTATGGTAAGCCTGCATTGTTTAGTGTAATTTTATTCAAAAATTTAATGATTTTATTGTGTTTACGAAATCTTCCTAGTTGTGATTTCTTAAAGTTGGCAGGTATGAATGGTAACACCCCAGACAAGAAAAGCTCTTTATAGAGTGAAATGGTTGTTGAAGTGACATGTTACTGCCATGAAAGCATCATTTGCTGCAGAGGTCCACAAATCACAAGTGAAAGAAATTGAAGCCACATTTGCCAGAGCTTCTTCCTCTTGCTTTTTTATATTCTTCTTCACTTTTGAGGTACAAGGTGGGAACTACAGTTCGTGAAAATGTAGTTCTGCACGGTACTTTTGTACAAGGTCTGTGCAGTATTACAAACTTTAATAAATGACTTTTTTTGTACTGTGTTGTATGGCAACATCGCATCAGTAGGACTGGGTTCACTAGATCCACTTGCAGGCCCATCATGCAGTGATTTACATTTTTGAAGCTCATCAAATTCGTTTTTGATAACTGGGTGCTGAGAAAGATCCCTCAGTAGACCATATGTGTTATCAAACTTGGTTTTAACTACTTTCCTACAAACTTTGCATGTTCCAGTCCACTTATCACTACTTTTCTCGTACTACATCCACACAGATGACTTCTCAGCACTTTCCATATGATGCCCCCAAACAAATTTCACTCCTGGGCTAAAGTTACAAGGCAATCAGTCACTGTTTAAATTTAAAAAAAAATGCTTATTCTTGGATTTGACGGATACCGCTACTGCGCATGCATGGTTAAAATGTTCGGAAGACTGAAATGGAGCGTGCTTTTGTTATCGTTATCATTTGCGTTTGTCAGTTTACGAAGAATAACGTGTACATAGCAAACTTGTATGTATCAAAATGAAAGTATGTATTCTTTATAACACGGTTCATGGTCATTATGTATGTAGTGGCTGTTTACGTACATGATGAGCATGAACAATGGCATAATGAATACCTACTTTTATTTTGATATTTACACGTTCTTAATGTACATGTTTTCCATCGTGACCTGAGTTTACAAAGAGCTGAGTACCCACGAGTGCCAAAACCCCAGTTTCACCGAATTCACTACGGATTCAATCACAAAAATAATAGACCTATTGTATTGGCCATACGATCCACAATACGTGGAAATGCACTATTCATAAATAAAAGTTGTTGGTTGTTAATTGTTAAATTTGGTTTGTTACAGTGATAAACGAATTACATATTCCATTTAGTTTCTACTAAAGAATTATTTTTCTCGTCAGATTTTTTTTAAACCTTGCTTTCATTCTTTGTGGTGCTTTTTTTTTTTTAAACTTGCTGGTCTGCATTTCTGAAAAGAAAAATTGGGTACGTGATTTACTTATATGGATGTGCCCTTTATGTTTTAAAATATTTGTCTGCGTTAATATCATGAAGTGAAATTTACTTCTTATATCAGCAAATGACTCTGCAAGTCGGCGACTTGTTTGTTGGTTAAGTGTAGGCCTCCTGATTAGTGCCTTTAGTGCGTAATTTATCGTTATATCACTGTGCACAGATACTTTGTGGCCGATTCCACGGATAGTGCCGATAAAAATAATTTTATTTGTATTTTTTTATATTGTGTCCGAGAGCATCAAAAGACTTTTACCACATCGGGAAATATGTACTTTACACAGTTTGCAAATGGCTTTGTGGGGAGCCATTTTAACATTAAAGTACCCCCAAACTCACTTCTTCTGTTTCCTTCCACATCAGATTAACAATTAGCCTACAAATAAGTATGCAGACTTACAGGTTCATTTTTTCATATTTGGCCACCAGGTTCAACTCAAGTTAATGCATCTACTATTTACACTAGACGAACAGAGAAATTGTGGTGTTTTTTTTCTACAGGTAGTATGACTGATGCAAGTATAGAGTTTTTATTAACACGTTAGCATTTTAACAGTTTTTAAAATAGACACCAAATGTTTTCCTGGTATTTTTACTGCAATGCAATATTTCACATTTATTTGTTGAAAACATTCATAGGCCTAACCATTATGAATGACCATGTAAAAGAGAATGATGTATATTAATTATGCCCAAGAGATTTTTTTTGTCTTATAAATAAAACAATCTCTCTTGTTCCAGTAACCACCAGTAAATTAAAAAGAAGAAACTGGATTTTTAATTTCTTTTAATTGCTTATTCAAATCGGATTATTGAACTAAACGTAATAAAAGTTGTTTACAAACTGTCTAAAATCTTCAGTTCGGAACATCCGGCAGTAGTGCCAACCCACTACAGTGTAGAGAACTATGGAATTTTAGGGCACCAATGTGATCAAGATTGCACCGTGACTTCAATCATGAGAATGTATTTTGTGCTACGTGAGTTCAGCTACTGTGATGACCATTCACTGGTAATATTTTGTTCACAATGAAAAACATATATGTGTTTGGCATTCGCATAAAACATGTACAGCAAATCCCCTTATTTACACTTTTCAATGGGGAAAAGGAAAAAAGTGTAAATTGAGGGAAAGCTCTAAAATTTAATCTAGTACATACATAATTTCCTGTATTTCTCATTTCTTCTGCAGTAAACACGTTTCAGTATTTAAAAAATTCAAATGCAATTACAAATAACAAATAACATCAATCTTCAACTCTCACACAAAAAATTTTGTCAGATTTTGTCTTAAATTAAATGAAGCTTCATCAGCTAATATAGCCAATGTAAATTAAATTAAAAAAAGGCCAATTTTCAACTTGCACATAAAAATTATGTCAGATTTTGTTAACATAAGTAAAGCATAATTCACTACTAATACAAATTAAATATAAAAAAATCTGGTCGTAAAATATACCCAGAAAATGCTTTTAAGCCTTTTTTTGTACAAAATAGTCAGAAATCTTCTTCTGTTTACTTTTCTGACTGCTTAGAGTTATGACTTGTCTTTTAGGGCATACAAATTATCAAAGACACTGTCACTCTTCAACACTTGATACATAGTTTTGCAGTGTTTGAAGAGCCATAAGGGCATCTATGGTGGTGGGTATCTTGATTTCTTTCTCTTCTTCTTCATCATCAGTTTCATCTTTTGTGTCATTGATATGACTGTTAACAAGGTCTTCAACACTCTGAATTTCTGTTGTAACCACTTCTCTATCAATTTCAACATATTCCTGGAATGACCTATTTTCTGATAGCTGACCATATTCTGGAACTTCTTCAATGACACAGCAATCTTCACCCTTTAGTGAAAAATCTAGGTTTCACAAAACAATTCTGAGTTGTTGTCAATTTGAAATTTTACCTCGTTCCAAATTCTTGCAGCATAGTGTATAGATAGATACAGCTACTATTTCGTACTCACAACCTCAGATGTATTCACTCTGGGAATGTTGAATGTCAGCGCTAAAGTTGGTCATCAAACAACTTTGATCACTCACGTTCACAGACATGACGCCATTTTTGGTGATCGCGGAGCTGCTCTTAGATCACAAGATGTTTAGTTTACCACCATGTTACAATTATATCTTTGGTAAACGCAACCTAACCAAACTTAACCGCTTGTAATGTAATGTAATGGACTGACCCATTTAAGCATATTTAATACCTGTACCAATATTTTAGCAGTGGTTTTGTTAGGTGGTTTCGCAATAATTATAAATATCTGCGCGCTTGGATTAAAGACCAGTAACAGAGCCTATTAGAAGAACAACGTGATGGAAATTAAAGTTAACCTCACTTTTTGTTGTGATTGTATTTTATTTCTTTTAATAATATTAACCAAACTTGTGTTTTTCGAAGGTTTAGAATATTTCTCTGGAAACCATGAATTAAGTGCTATTAATATTACCTATGCATAAATATTAACCTCAATTTTTTTGTGATGCAAAAATAAGACTACCCCAAAATTTTTTAAAGTGAAATTTGTAACTAAATATAGTCTTACATTCGGGTGAATACAATAGTTGCTTGAGTAACAAGGGACTTGTGATACAAGAATTCCTGTGTGATACCCATATCTAATGGCTGTAGTTCACTGGTGCAGTTCACTGGAAACATTACAACTTTTACATTGCAGAGTTCAGTGCTTGCTGTGTATGCAGGGCACTGGTCAATAAATAACAGCTTTTAAATAACAGCTTTCCTGTTACGCATAACCAAATTTGCATCAAATGCTTGCAGCTGACTCTGAAATAGTGCACTTGTCATCCACACTTTGGTATTAGCTGCTTGTTTTGTTGGAAGAGTTTTCGTGTTTTTGAAACACCTAGGTTTCTTCGCCTTTCCAATAACAAAGAGAGAAAATTTTTCACTCCCATCTGCATTAACAAGCCAGAGAACAGTAACTCGTTGTTTACCAAGTTCCCCACCATGGCATTTTTCACCTTTGAGTGAATGTTTTATCTGGTAAAACACTAAATACAAAGCAGTTTCATCGGCGTTGAAAACATTATTTGGAGCATTGCAGGCAAGGTTCTGCTTTAGCTGTGTCTGTTTCCACTGTTCCACAGTTTCTGGATCCACACTTTTGCTCTCTCCACAAACTACTTTGTACACAATATTGTGTCGCTGCTTAAATCTATCAATCCACCCGTTGGAAGCCATAAAATCTGGTGTGCCAAGACTTGGAGCAATAATGCGGGCTTTTTCTCGGAGTACTGTTCCACGATTGGCACATTTGAAGCACGTGCACCCATAAACCACTCAAGGAGATCATCTTCCATTTCTTTGAACTTTGAATTCTTCACATATTTAAGTTTTTTCGTATTTGGCCCACAATGTGCAGCATTTTCTGCGATGGTTTCACTGTTCTTGATGATTGTGCCAAGCGTGCTAACTGGAATGCATATTGAACTTTGATATTATTTGTAGTTTATCTGCAACCGAAATTGTTTTACGCACTTTTACGCTCTGCATTACTTTCCACAAATAAAAAGTTCCGAAAAAAACAGGTCATGTGTTATGTTTAAATAAAAATCGACATACTGCAGACGTATTTATTTCGGACATTGGCTAGATACACGGTAACCTTTATCGAGGGAAATATCCATATAATAAAAGACACAGGTTAAAAAACACAGTTTTGATGTGGATACAGGAGTCGCAATGTTACCACTCGCACTTTTGAAGGGACAAATCTTCACAGACCGCCATCTTGCTTTGAGGCGTGTTCCAGGTGCACAATGTGAAATGAAGTGTTCACGCATTCGCTAAGTTACCAGATGTTACACCATCAAACATCTCCAACTCAATTTAAAAAATAATTTTATCACAAAGGTTTACGAACTTTGGGTTGTTATCTGTGACGGAGAAACAAGATGTAAATAAACAGTTTTTACTTGTTTTGCAAGGCGTTATTAGCAGGAATATAACAAATTTGGTGATGCAATTTGAGGGAAAGTGTTACATTACTTCTTATGGAACATAAACGGGACCTGAAGAAAAGGTGCAAATTGCGGAAAGCGTAAATAACAAGAATGTAAATAACAGATTTTGCTGTATGTGTTTGACGTTTGCATAAAACATGTACGTGTTTGACAACGGAAATATGTGGTTCACAGTGAATTATACTTGTCTTACATCCAGCTCATCATATACTACTCTTAATAAATTTCATTTTTGTCATAATTTAAAAAAAGAAAATAAAACACGATTATTAGACTTACATGCTTACACTTCCAAATAAAATTTCACCAATTCATACCAGTCAATACGCAGAGGCGCTTTGCTACGACAAGTTTTCTCGATTGTACAACGTGTCACTCTGCAAGCAATAGATCAATATATATGTTTTTTTTTTTTTTTTTTTTTACGCGATTGTTTGTTGACGTTAACTTGATAGAAAACATGAGACAATGAATATTATAGGAGTATAATGTTCATTTTTACAAAGTAATTTTAACTACTTCGAAGGCAGATACCAGTGTTATAAGTTGAATTACATTTTATTTTATGAATTTTGCTATGTTATTTACCAAGATATTACACATAAACTTAATTAATTCATGTGGCGCTATCATACAAAATGGTGGACAAAAGTTTTTTTTTTCTTTCTTTCTTGTATGTTGCTTGTAATAGATACTGTCAGCGTACAAAATTTGGTTGAAGCTGGTCAAACTGTGTGATAGTTATAGCAAATAAACCCAAAATATTTATATGGCCACCATTTTGAAAATAAGTGCCTAATAAAGTTCAGTTGCTTATATTTACCTGGCCTATCACAGTATTACTTACTTGCCAAATTTGGCAGAAATTGGTTGAGTAACGTAAAAGCTTTATTTATTCATGTGGTGCTATTTTCTAAAAAGACTGACCTACAGCAATATTCACCACTTCAATGCTTACACTTTGCGCTGTCAACATAAAAAATTTGGTTTAAATCGGTTAAATGGTTTTCAAAATATGACATCACCATACGTTTTAAAAATGGCCACCATTTTGAAAATAAGTGTCCTGCATAGTTGAAAACTATAAAAGTCAAGTGTCCTTACTTAGTACTATATGTGTACCGAGTTTGGTGAAATTCAGTTTACTCGTTCAAAAATATTATAATTAAATCATAGGGTTGATGAAATGATTAGGTTGGACCATGGCCAATTATAACCGATACCAATTTTTGGTTTATCGGCCGATGTATTGGTATCGGTTTCTGTCCATCCCTAATTAATAACTGTTTGGTTAATTGCACAGTATTCATTACAGTATCTTGTGCTATATAAAGCAGTATTAACATCATCTGGCTATCACTCTAGCTAGAATGCTTTGTTTCAAGCTTTGTTTGTGCTGGAACACAGTTAAAGTCATGCATGGAGTGCTTTGAAGATGAAATATAGTGCCTTTGTTGCACACTTGTGTATTCAACAAACAAATAACGCTAACTGCTTATTATGATATGGTAAAAAAAATTTATTAGATTTTTTTTATAGAAAATTAATTTTCTTGCTTGCTGCTAGAGAATGCAGTATTTCTCTAGATTTTTCTCGAGTTTTGAGTTCTTGCACATCCCTATTAAATATATATTAAAAAGCATGTGTTTGGTTGTCAAGAACAATGTTATTGTAAGCATAGTGTACATGTTTCATTTACAGTTCTTTGCTCTGATTACTAAGAGCACATTTTCATTGAAAAAAAATGATAAATTTTGCATGCTTGTGAAAGAGAATCTCATATTAATTTTACGTTGTATATTTTAGTTGCTAAACTGTGTTTATTTACGAGCTTGGTTCATGTTTTGTGTCATAACGTTAATATTCACATAATTAATTTTGGTGTACTTTATTGGGGTCTCCATAATTCTTTGGTAAACCACACAGTGTAAAGGAGATAGTATTTCTGAGTACCTGATTATCAAATGAGCCATTATGTTTTACATACCCAGGTTTGATTAATAGTAGCTAAGAATTATTTTAAGTTGAACCCCTACTTTATGAGTAGCTTATTTTACGAAGGTATTCTCAGAAACCGTTTAAAAATCCTCAAAGTTGATGAAATAATGTGAAAATCCTGACAAAAATGTAAGAAATAATAATGAAAATTAATGTGTGTTCGCTAGCCACAGCGATAAAATTAATGGGTTGTACGGTCTCTACTCTTAATTGGTATGCCCCAGTATGAAAACAATAAGCAGATCTGTTCAAAAAATCTGGCAATAGTGTTTTGAAGGGACCTTGCGGCCTGGTGCCTGAAGGTCGGCCTCCCTGGTGGGTGACATGTGATGTCACAAAGGGGAGCTTGGTTTTTCACCCACCCTTATTTCTCACGCCTCTTTGCATGCATAGAAACTAAGTCGAACAATAACAGAACAAGTTACAGATTCCACCTTTCCCTCCTGGTCATTGTCTTGTGATCGCTTCACAATTTTATAGTCTCTTCCAATTACTGCACTGGACTGCACTAAGAGCACACTGGCAGAGTGTTGCTTGTTACAGTTGCCGGAACTCGTGCTGAAAGCAGTTGTTTTTTCACGTTCCAATTGTTAATTGCACTGAAAAAGTGCACACTGAGTGCAATTTGTGCCACACTTGTCCCCAGAGTCGGTGCTTCTCTTTTTGGTTTTCGAGTTTGGATTGCGTTTAGAATTGACTGTATCAATTTTTGATGGCTTACTTAATGCTATGATTATTGGATTACAATTTTATTTAAGTTTTTGGATTTCTATCTTGTGCTATTCACTTATTGCTGATCCATTCACAAATGAAATGTGTGTAGTTCCATGCGCGTGTGTTTACAGTTTATGAAACAGAAAATACAGTCTACAGTGCTTGATAAACCCCTTCTTTACCCCTCAGTATGTCTGTATGTGCACTTTTTAAATTGGCTTTGCACTCACTAAAAGGAACTCCAACCCCGGTGTTTACATTTTATTTTAGGGGAGGTCGCACATACAATTTTGGAGTACACTGCTATTATTTGAAAGACATCAGATTATTTAAATAAATTAATATTTTATTAATAAATTTCTTCCCCCCCCCCTCTTGCACGCACACACGTGTGTGTGTGTGTGTGTGTGTGTGCACGTGCATTTGTGCATGCATGTGTGTATACATCTGTATATGTATGTATATATACAGGGGATGGACAAAATAACATAAACACCTGACATATACAGTAGAACCCGCTTATAAGGTTCCCGTTTAAAAGGTTTTCCCGCCTATAATGCACGATTTTTCTAGTCNGTAGAACACGCACAGCAATTCCTCGGAATTTGGAAATCTCAGTGACTACTCTGAATTGAATCATTGATGCAACCAGGAGACAAACTGCCACGAACAATTGTGCTTGTTTTGCATGTACAGTAATCTTTTGCTCGTATACTTATTTTATGATTTTGCAACCAGGAGATAAAATTTCTTAAAAGATTATGTATTTAAAAGAAATATTTGTTTTGTTCATTATGTAAAGTTGTGTGTTTATTACGGTGCATAATTTTATATCTTTTGGTGTCCAGATTCTTGAATTTTTGTGTTTCCCTCTTATAAGGTTTTCCTGCTTATAGTGTCACTTTCTTGTGGACCCCTGAAGAACCTTATAAGAGGGTTCCACTGTACACAATATTTATTTATTAATAAGGTGTTAGGCCACCATTTGCTTTTAGAACAGCTGCAATTCTTCGCGGAATAGATTCGTAGAGTGTCTGAATAGTTTCCAACGGAAGGTTGTCCCATTTTTGTACCAAAACATCCACCAATTGCTTCAATGATGTTGGAGATGGAGGCATGTGGGAGGGCTTGTAGAAATTCTTCAACCTCTTGCAGATGCAACAGAAGGGCTGAATAGTGACAGCTATCCCACTTTGTCTATGGTAATACCGATTTTGTATTTCTTTGAATCACAGTTGACAAGTTGTATTAAACATAAAACAGAAGTAATTATGTATGCAAGAAATTTGTTGAAGGCTTTAAAATCCAAATTTGGTATCTACAAGGAAGACTCTCCTGCAATGATCGCAGATCCAAGATTTCAAGGATCTTTTGTTAACAAAGTAGTTGCTGTAGCTACTTTGGAAAGTGAATTAATGAAAATGAATGTAGAGGTAGACATTTGTCAAGATGAAGTAATACAACAGCCAAGCAGTAGTCAAAATGTGATGATTGTGTTGATGAATTGAACAGATACTTAAATGAGAGGCAAATAGACATAAAAAATAACCCATTACTCTGGTGGAATGTAATCAAAAACATATATCCAAAATTGACAAAAATGCCATTAAAATATCTGGGAATACCTGCGACTCAGGTCAGCAGTGAGAGGTTGTTTTCCACGACAGGGCATGTTGTGATGCAGAGGCGCCACAGCTTGTTCCCAGAACATGCCTGCCAACAGGTTTTTCTGTATGAAAATGCTAAATACTTTAAGTAATGAATACTGCTGTTGTTTTCTTTGCATAGGCTATATTTTTGAGGTTTTAGAATTGAATCACTGTTTAGAAACATTGTTAGTTCTNTAGTTGTTATTTCTTTAGTGATTGCAGTGATATGTTTCTATAACATAATTTTCAAGAATGTTTTGATGTAAGTTAGCATTTATTTTCGTCTGTAAACTAAGGCATTATTTTTAATGGTTTTACCAAATCTGTAACAAGTAGAAAATAAATATTTATAGCGTAGACTTAAATAGTATTTTTAACATATTTTGTAGTAAGGCAGTTTTATAAAGTTTGTAGGTACCTAAATGTATAATTTGTATTTTCTTGCAGATTTTGATATTTCAGTTTTTCAGCAGTACAAGATTAAGATAATATTCTATTATATACATATTATGTTTTATTCCATTGCTCGGTGTCTAGTAGGCATACATTTTTTTTGGCAGTAACAATTCAAATGAGTTGAATAAACTTGAAAACTGTAGCCTACTATAAATAAATATATACATATATTAGGAAATCCTTTGACTTCGATTTTTCTTTGAAATTCCTTTGCATTATGTCAGCTTTGCTTCGACTTCACTTCGCAATTAAAAAAAGACCTTCGCACATGCCTAGTCATAAGGTACAATCAGGTGACCAACATATACTTCTCAAGAATCCTTTAAAGCATTTATGTTTTAAGTTAGTCTTCTGCGACACACCCTTCTATAAGACATTTATGTTTGTACCCTGTAATTAACCCAGCTTAGGTGAAGGCTGAACACCTCTGATTCAATCAAATTCCTAGGTTTATTTTGGAATAGTTGTTAGATATGGTACACTGTACATCCAAATGCTGAATGGCTAATATTCTCCAGTGATTATGCATAAATATTTATAAATTATGTTATTATATTGGTGTAATTACAGAAACAATCAAGTTTTTTGTTTATCACAAGTTCATAGTAAACTTAGAAACACCATAAAAGAACACAAAACAAATACACTGCTCTGTTTCAGAAAATACTATGAATGTCACTGGCCTTTGTCACAACACATACTCCCCTTTAACATATTGAAATTTGTACAACTTACTATTGGTGCGTACTAGCTTTATTATAGGCCTGTAACTACAGTGTTGGTTGTTAAACCAGATTCTATGCACAGGAAGAATGGTGGTACTGTGTGACTTCTGGGCATCAACTGGTTTTTTTAAATTATTATTATTGATGTTTTGGAGAGAAGAGCTCTATTGGGAGACTATTTATATATACAGAGACAGAGACAGAGATATATATATAGTCAGTTCACGACTGGAAGAGACTTTCTTGAAGCCCTGCTAAAGATCTACTTTCAAGCCTANAGAGAGAGAGAGAGAGAGAGAGAGAGAGAGAGAGAGAGAGCAGAAAATAGTTATTTTACATATGCACATACCATATTGCTACAAGTTAAAGTTAAGACACCTTTTAGCAAACAATTATTTTACCTACAAATCTATTTCAAAGTGTTAGAGAACTTTTCAGATTCCCCTAGGTTAGTTTTGCGTTACAGTTAAGTCTTCACATTTAAACATCTTCATTATACATGCGTTGTAAATGACCATTTTTACAAAAATTATTTTTTGTTTTATTACTTTAATTTTGTTACGTAAATTATTATGATGTTAGCTTAGAGACTCTCTCTTACACTTATACTACCATATTTAACTGTTTTTACTGACTCCCTGTGAGAGTTGCTTGCTTGTCTTGTGTTGTGCTTATGTACATCTTTATTGGTAATGAAAGACAGGTTTGAATGAATGTTGTTATTAGTTACATTAAGCAGATATGATGCTACTCGCCTCCCTGTGTTATTATGTAAGGGGAGGGTCATAGGGTCTCAGTTAATGTTACTAGGCACAGACTATAAGGTGCCTTGAATGTTGAGGGTAACAGGGTAACAATAAGTTAGTCACTCGATGTTCCAATTTACTGGGTTATATTGTCTGAAATTATAATGAATACATACCACCGAGATGTGGTACCTTGTGAGTTGGGTGTCTTAAGGGCTAAATTAACGTGCTTGCTAATTGTTGCCGACATCTTGAGGAGGGAGGACGCTAGGCATCTGGGAGGTTTCTTCAAGCTGCGACTTGATACTTAGCTCTGCTTGTAATTCTGGATCTGTAGGCGGCAGTTGAGGTCTGGTGCCCCAGACGGCCTTGAAAGGCCCTGGTTTCGGTGACGTCCCTCCACGACTGCGGCTCCGGGTTTGCTTCTCGACGTATGCCTCCGCGGCATGCTTCGTCTGGTAATCTCCCTATCCGACTTACTCTCACAAACTGACTTGATCCAACTGACCGATTCAACTGATCAGACTCAGATTTTGCCGGGCTCCGATCCCGACCTCGGCGTACATTATCACTGACTCGACTGACGCAAC
>NQII01001063.1:1012985-1067015 GCA_002778355.1 Clitarchus hookeri
GCTTCTACTCAAAAGGCGTTACATGACAATTCCCCCCCGGCTCTTCGAAGCTGAGCCTTCATCGTCCAAATTTCGGGTTTTGTTGCATCTCTGTCTTTAGTGCTTATTCTGTGACTGTGACTGTGCCTGTAGTGCAGCGCGCTAATTCTCCGCGCGGTTATCGCGTAGCGCAACAGCTGAGACCTCCCTCCACTTCGACTATTCTCCTTCCTCTTGCCCCTCCCTCCAGATAACTAAGGACGCGGCGCGCCCTGCAGTGGTTCCTATCTAGCTAGCCTCCTGTCTGCAAGAATGGTCTAACACACTCTGGCTCTGCGCACATCTTTTTCTGAAGGCAGATTACTTTACAATTTATATTGACACCTCTCTGCCCCACAGTTGAGCGCCAAATAACATGACGCATCTCCTCCCCACAGTTGAGCGCCAAAAAACATGACGCTAATTAGTTGGGGAAGCCAATTTAACTTGTGCTTTTCCCCACCTGTGGAGAATACAGGCTGACTTATAGTGTCGTAGTTAATTCCTCCCGGCATGGACTATAAGTTGCCTAGACGGTTGAGGGGTTTTCAATAAGGTAGTCTTTTGCTGTTTCATTTTGAAGGACGAAAATATTGTCTCGAGTTTGAACAAAAACAACATACAGCAACACTTCCGAGGTGTGGTACTCTATTCTGGCTACTCGTTTTAACTGTGGACGACTTCGTTATGGAGGGGGGGGTCTTCTCTGGGCGGCGACTTTATACTTAACTCTGCTGTTGTATGCTGTCAGCTGGGGATGAGCTCCGGCGATCTGGGCGGCCTTGGCAAAGGCCCGCGTATGTTGTAGTCTCCCCTGGTCTGCTCTACTGACGTGGCCAGGGGTTCAATCCCCCTTGCCAAACACTCTCTGCGCGACTGCTTCCTCGAACTCTGCATGGTAATAATTGACTGACTCTCGAACTAACCTCTCGGCTGGTAATAAAGAACTGACCCCGTGCCTACTGACGTACTGCTGTACTGAGGTACTGTTGTGGCCAGGAGTCCGATCTCCCGGCCGCTCTGTGCGCGACTGCCTCCTCGGACTGACCTCTCTGTGCGGCAATATTCAACTATCTCTGTGCGGTAATAAAGAACTGAATCCCCACGTAGCCCCTAGCTTACTCTGTCAGCTATTTCTCCGCGATGCATGTTCACATTGTCCCGTGGTTAGCTAAGGGGTGAGGGGGGGTGTTTCCAGCTTGTCAGCTGTTTCTTGGTGCGTATTTTCTGATTTCCAGCTAAATACACCTGACTCTAGTGATATCTCGGCGCTCAACAGATCTCACGGGCTTGCTAGAGGCGTAGGGGGTGAAGGTGGGTGGGGCGTGGCAGGGCGATGCCTAAGCGACACGTGTCGACATGGCAGCGCGTGTTGGCCTCTGCTTGACCTTTCCCTGTGCGGGGATTATGACAGCCACGTGTCTCTCTAAGTCCCTTAACTGGTTATGCGGGCGGGGGAGGGGTGGTTGTGGGACAGCGCCACTCTAATACGCCTAATGCGTCACATGTCAATATCTTATGTTTCAAATACATCGCAGGCCAACCTACTTTTTGAACTATCTAAACAAACAAACCTAATACCACACCCCTCGGACTTTGTACAGTACTTACCAACTTTCTTACAGGGTTACAAACCAATTTACAGGGTACAAATTACAGGGTTACACAACATGACCTTCAAAATTACCTTAATCGTTCTTCTGTGCTTCGGTTTCCTGGTAAGACGGAAACATGCTTGATGGATGCAAACAAACAGATGGCTTATGGCCGGTGTATTTTGCACAGCTGGCAATCTTTACGTTTTGGTGACAGGAATTAATTTTACGTTCAAGACGACTGCACAGGTCGTCAAAGAATACACAACTCTTAACTGCTAGGCTGGTAACTTTGTTCTAGGGTTCACACTCCTGGCTGGCACTCAGCCAGTTTTTACAAAGGTTTTTCCGGCAGGCGGAAGCGACACACACTTAATATATCACTAATTTACACATGGTATTGTGTTACTGTTATGACGGCTTCACAGGTCGTGAAAAAAATAAAAACACATTATCTGACTATTTCTGCCACCTCTGAGAATATGTCCACCACAACCTTTTTGTTTTCATAACATATCCCTGGAAATATACACACCATATTCGTATCTTAAGTTAGTACACTCAGATACAGGCATCTGGCATTTCTTTTCGCCTAGGACGTTCTGCAATGTCTACTGTGGAAAAATTAATATTTGTATCAGGTGTGCAACCTTGCTTCCGCTGTTTTTTTCCCAACATTTGAGGNTGTCTACTGTGGAAAAATTAATATTTGTATCAGGTGTGCAACCTTGCTTCCGCTGTTTTTTTCCCAACATTTGAGGCTTTATTGTTAAAACATAATTCCATATTTATGATTAAAAGTACTGTCCATCGCTAGCCACTACTTTGTCCCTTCTTTCTGGCAATTTTCAGATACCATCTCGAAAAAACAATTCGTGTGTTGAGGCGACCCACAAATCTATCCATTTTTTGTCTTCTTCATACACTGAAGAGCCAAAAAAACTGGTACACCTGCCTAATATCGTCTAGGACCCCGCGAGCATGCAGAAGTGCCGCAAGACGACGTGGCATGGACTCGACTAATGTCTGAAGGTATGCAGGAGGTAATTCACACCATGAATCCGGCAGGATAGTCCACAAATCCATAGAAGTGCGAGGCGGTGAAGATCTCTTCTGAACAGCACGTTGCAAGGCATCTCAAATATGCTCAATAATGTTCATGTCTGGTGATTTAGGTGGCCAATGGAAGTGTCTAAAGTCAGAAGAGTGTTCCTGAGCCACTTGGTAGCAACTCTCGACATCTGGGGTGTCGCATTATCCTGCTGGAATTGTCCACGTCCGTCGGAATGCACAATGGACATGAATGGGTGCATGTGATCGAACAGGATGCTTACGTATCTGTCACCTGTCGCATTCATATCCAGACGTATCAGGGGTCCCATTTCACGCTAACTGCACACGCCCCATACCATGACAGAGCCTCCACCAGCTTGAACAGTCCCCTGTTGACATGTAGGGTCCATGGATTCATGAGGATGTCTCCATACCCGTAAACGTCCATCCGCCAGATACAATTGAAAACGAGACTCGTCAGACCAGGCAATGTGTTTCCAGTCATCAACAGTCCAATGGCGGTGTTGGCGGGCCCAGGCGAGGCGTAAAGCTTTGTGTCGTGCAGTCAACAACAGTACACAAGTGGGCCTTCAGCTCCGAAAGCCCATATCAATGATGGTGCATAGAATAGTTTGCACGCTGGCACTTGTTGATGCCCCAGCATTGAAATCTGCGCCAATTTGAGAAAGGCTTGCACGTCTGTCACGTTTAATGATTCTCGTCAGTCGTAGCTTGTCCCGTTCGTTCACAATCTTTTTCCGGCCGCAGCGATGTCAAAGATTTGATGTTTTACCGGATTCCCGATATTCACGGTACACTAGTAAAATGGTCGTACACAAAAATCCAAATTTTGTTGCTACCTTGGAGATGCTATGTCCCATATCTCGTGTGGCTGCTATAACACCACGTTCAAACTAGCTTAAATCTTGATAACCTGCCATTGTAGGAGCAGTAACCGATCTAGCAACTTTGCCAGATGCTTGTTGTCTTATATAGGCGCTGCCAACTGCATCGCGTTACTCTGATTGGTTCCATACCTCTGTTATTTGCATACGCACGCCTGTACCAGTTTTTTTGGCTCTCCAGTGTAAGAGCGGAAATGCTGATCAGCCAGGCCGTGTGCCATCAATCAAAACAAATGGTAGTCGGAAGGAGCAACGTCTGGAGAGTACGGCGGGTGGGGTAAGACCTCCCATTTCAGCGTTGCCACGTATGTCTTGACCGGTCTTGCGACATGTGGCCGAGCATTGTCATGCTGGAGGATAACTTTGTCATGTCTCTTTTTGGACTGTGGCCGTTTCTCCTTCAATGCTCAGCTCAAACGCATCAATTGCGTTCGATACCGATCCCCTGTGATGGTTTCAGTTGGTTCCAACAGCTCATAAGATACCACACCGAGGTGACCTTGGCGCCATGCATATTTGGTGTGGCCGTCGACGTGGAGGCATGTCCGGGCATTCCCCATGGTTTGTTGCGCTTAGGATTATCGTAGTGGACCAATTTTTTGTCACCGTTCACAATGCGATGTAGAAACCCCTTCCGATTCTGTCTTTGAAGCAGCTGTTCAGATACAAAGAAACGCCGCTCAACATCTCTCGGTTTCAACTCGTACGGATACCACTTACCTTGCTTCTGAATCATTCCCATGGCTTTGAGGCGTTTGAAATGGCTTTTTGCGTCACTCCCAACGATTCTGCTAATTCTTCTTGCGTTTGGCACGAGTCTTCATCAAGTAATGCCTCCAATTCGGAATCTTCTAAACCTTTTCACCACTCACGCCACGTCCTTTCACTTAAAGCAGCCTCACCGTACGTTTTCTTTAAATGGAAGCAGACAAATCAACACTTCCCGCAAATGCCTAGCATTTGGCTCGAAAACTGACATTGCCTCTCGAGAATACATTTATGATGCAAATACAAATTCACTAATGTGGTGATGTCGTTATCTTGACAGATGTCCCAGCTTACTGTGTGACGTTTTTAATCTACATATTTCTACCAGCACTTACCACTGCAGCCATCTATCGTAAAACGGCGGAAGCAAAGTTGTACACCTGATATTTTAAAGTATATTTCGAACAGTTAACTTGTAGAAAGGCAAAAGGCCCACACAGCAATTTTTTTTTTTTTTTTGCGTTCACATTAAAAAAACTACCTTTTTCTATAATAAGAAAATAATTTTGCTGCTAACCACTCACTTATATTATTGCATGTGTTTTTCCACCATTTGTAGGCTGTTCTTTTATTGATATCTCACTGGAATAGTGCTGTCATTGTCATATGCTTTGCATGCGTGTTTAGTGTATATTTATTAAAGCCTATTTAACATTTTTTTTATTTTAAATTTTTACTGTCTCGCAAGACTGCCCAAGAGTAGCAAGAGTGTGGTCTTAGCTGATTAGTAAAAACTCTTCTTATTTTTCCATTTTATCTACATACATAATTGCACACACAGAAACATGAACCCACAGCTATAGAAACAACGTCCAGTGCAATTTGTACAAGTTTGGGGGGGAAAGAACTTCGGAATGGGCATTACAACTTTTCCAAATTTTTAAATTTGTGTAGTTTTTTTTTTATTACATTTTCTACCAATTATTTTGCATCAGTAGTGTTTCATCCTGTGTCCCTGCTGCGCCTCTTTTTTTTTCGCCATGTTAAATCAATTGCTACAGCCGTTTTACTTTTATTATACCTGTGGCAATAAGTTTTCTTCTAGCCATTATTGGTTGTAAGTACAACATTTCTGCTGGNAGCCTCTTTTTTTTTCGCCATGTTAAATCAATTGCTACAGTCGTTTTACTTTTATTATACCTGTGGCAATAAGTTTTCTTCTAGCCATTATTGGTTGTAAGTACAACATTTCTGCTGGCTACATCACCACCAAGGAGGTTGTGTTAAGTAAACATCTGGAGAGGCGCTAGTCGAGGTAGGGGGTGAAGTCAGTTCGGGGAAGAAAAGGGTTGACAGGGAACAAAGGACAGTGTATTAGCCAATAGGAAGAAAGTTTCCGCAAAGGTCTCGGCAAGCGTGATGATTTCATTCGGTGCATACGGCTGCAGTAATCGCTGGAACAAAATACCTGTAAATGTGGCGTTGCATAGGAAAGTACAATTCCTTTATTAGCTACTTCACTGTTTGTAGCCATGCCTTAAGTTAGTATCGGTAAGAATTAAACAAAATTTTTGTAACGAGCAGAAAGCATATCACTTAAATACTAATAATAATAAATGCCTAGTATTTCATATATACGTATAAAAATAAATATTTTAACTCTTGATTTAAAAAATGTAGGTTATAAGATTAGCACATATTTAATATTGAACATTTCTGAACCTCTTTTTAGCATCTTTATTATTATTTTATAATCATTCCTTTAACTAATTCTCGAAATAGCTATGCTGTATTTTTCTTTTGCTTCCTATTAAAATCATTTCTACATAAATTTGCATTGCATTATCCATTAAACATGTCACTATTACAAGTTATTTTGTGAAATAAATATACACTGTGATCAATTAACTAAGTTATCATTTTCTGCGTAGCCATATAGTTATTGGTTTTTTCCAACTAAATTGTTCATAAAAACAAGAGTTTTTTAAATGTTACAATGAACTGTTATTCCATATTATGCAATTGCGAATTATATCATATTTCAATTATTTTCTTTTTTAAGTAGAAGCCAAATATTATTGCATATTATGTTTATGTTTGTATGTGTAGCCTTAATATTTTAATTTTTAAATAATAATTATTTTACAGATATTTGTTAATAAGTAGTCCATAGGATAAATAATATATTCATTTTATGAAATTTAACCACTCAAAATGTATGTTACAGCTAGTCTATTTTAACAGATTCAGTCCAATCAGTCAAGCAAATTTTCAAATTCATGTCCTTGCAGAGAATTAAAGTCACACTAATTTATTGTAATAGTGTACTGTGTCGCAAGGTGAGGCTAGTTATTTAGCAACAGCAAGGTGGTTTGAATCTTTATTTTTCTTTCATATAATCCTACTGTTGAAAATATATACAGAGTTTGTTGTACTATTTAGATTCTATGCCTAATAATTCAGCTTGACTAAAAAATGATCTAAACTTATCAGTTCATTATGTGGAAACTAGGACACTGACTAGGCAAACTTCATATAAAATTTCTTTCCTTTCTCTACATTTCAAATGATTTCATCCCCCATCTATCTATGAAAAAGCCTTTTATGCTTCTTACATTTTACGTGGCAATTTTTCAGAAATTGTGTGCAAACGTTTAGTATATATTATTTTCTTAAATTGTCTTAGGTTGTTTTTAAAAAGTTGCCGTCTGTGATGGCAAGGAAGAAACTATGCGTCAACTTCCATAATATGAAACAATTTGGATAAACAGTTTCAAAGAAATGGCGTGATAAGTTTAGTGGATTTTTGCGCACTTTGAATATAATTTTTCTCGTGCCGGTGTGGCTGTGAATCTTTACTCCCCGTTACACCAGCTCCAGTAACATCCGCTACGAATACTTGGCAACACTATGGGTGTGCAGGCTCCGTGGCTGGGCCCATTCGGCTCTTAACGGAGCATGGCATGTACTCTGCTAGTGCGTTTCTCAACTATAATCTCGCCTTCTCTGTACATACCCTGAGTATTTTTGACAGTGCATTGAAACTACTCCTGAGATGCTAATTATCGAAGTGTAGTATTGAAGAGTAAACTTGCGTAATAAGCCTATGTTGAATTATTGAGATTTAGATGCCCTGCATCTTAGAAAAGCGTATTTTAAAGTGTATTTTGTAACTAGTCAGAACATACATCTAATATTAAAAAGTTATAAAAAACTGTTTCTGTCAGTGAAAACATTGCTTCCATCATACTATTTGAAAGTATATCTATTGTGTGTTCGTATGACAGATGAAGCAAAATTTGAGCAATAACGACGCAAAAAGTGTTGTAAGTTTACTTAAAAAATTATCTTGTCTTTGTCTCTCTTCTCTTCCATTCCCTCACCCCATCAACACTTCCCTAAGTACCCTTCAAGCATGAAGTAAACAACCATATCTATACATTAATGGTACAATGGATTCTTTAAGACTTCGCACATTATGCTCTTATGGCAACATTTCTGTTAGATTTTTGAATTTTCCTATTCTGTAGTAATCAGTAGCTAAATCTGTATCTGCAGATTATTGTTTTCATAACATTAGTAATCTGTAATGTCATATAATTGCACCTCAACTTTAAATGATTTTTTTTAAATTCAGTATCTCTGGTGTGGAAATGTGTTATAATTTTTGTGCAGCAGCCCAGAAATACTTTGATTTTGTGTAATTCTTTACAAGAGCTGGGTGCTGATATGTATCCAACTTGACCTGCTGCAACGTAAAATTGTAGCCAGCTGTGACCTTATTCTGCTGCAATACATTTGCCATGGTGTCAGGGGCCTGATTCCCGATAAAGAATAAATTAACAATGTTCTTACAGCACAAATAGTAATAACCAGACAATAAATAGAACTTTAAAGTTACGTGACGTTGTGGCATTGTTGTATACAGTACACATTGATTTTCCACTATGGCCTGTAACTGTTCTCTAGCAAAGAAAATATCATGCAGGTACAGACATGTGTTTGTTCACCAATTTAAAAATTCCACCACTCCATAGTTTTCTGTTTCATATCTTAAAGGGTTATTTGTTCATTATGTAACTTATACATGTTTTAATAGTTTTTTTTTGTCTATACTGTATTCACGGTAACTTCAAAATTTTCTGAAGCCCTGCTAAAGATCTACTTTCAGGGAGCCGATTATGTATCCTTCCGCAGTATGTAAATAAAACATTGCCATGTGACACCTGTCAAACGTTTTGTAAACAAAAACAGAGCCATGTGGGAACTGTCAAATATTTTGTTAACAGTGTCCATGTGGGAACTACCAAAATTTATTTTTGAAGAGAAACAATGCCATGTAATCTTAACTGTCATATACTTTAATAAAATTCTCCAAATGTCTAAAAAATGCTAATCAATTTAGCAAAATATTGTAATACATACAAAAAGGTAGATTGAAGTATATATCGGAACTGTTAATTATATAATTTAATTAAAGTTTACTTATTGTATTAAGATTTATTTACATA
The DNA here is from genome assembly GCA_002778355.1 of Clitarchus hookeri. Lineage (NCBI taxonomy): Eukaryota > Metazoa > Arthropoda > Insecta > Phasmatodea > Phasmatidae > Clitarchus > Clitarchus hookeri. The sequence goes on from NQII01001063.1 coordinate 1,021,776, forward strand.
TTTGGTGTAAGGAAAAAGTTAAATTTTACATAATAAACTTTTGGAAGTAGCACTCAGGTTAAAGATTTCACTGTGATAAATGGTACCGTATTTTATCGCATATAATTCGCACATTTTATTTTAAAAAATTTATTGAAAACTTTGGGTGCGACTTATAAGTGAGAAAAATTCCTCCAGCGCCGCACTAACGTTTCATTTACTACGAATTCACGACCCGCAGCTCGATTTCCAAACTCTTCAGGGAACAAAATCACTTTCATTTTGAAACCTGTGGTGTAGGTACAGCGCTTTTCCATCAAGAAACTGTCGCACTTCTTCACTGCCACAACATCAAAACAACACTACGTGCGGCACAAAGATGATATAAGAGAAAGACGTGTACGTCACAGCTAATATTTGGTACTCAAGAACCAACGATAAGTGCTGCTATCACTTACGCTCCACAAAAAGCTTTCGAAAATAATCAATTATNGTCGCACATTTTATTTTAAAAAATTTATTGAAAACTTTGGGTGCGACTTATAAGTGAGAAAAATTCCTCCAGCGCCGCACTAACGTTTCATTTACTACGAATTCACGGCCCACAGCTCGATTTCCAAACTCTTCAGGGAACAAAATCACTTTCATTTTGAAACCTGCGGTGTAGGTACATCGCTTTTCCATCAAGAAACTGTCGCACTTCTTCACTGCCACAACATCAAAACAACACTACGTGCGGCACAAAGATGATATAAGAGAAAGACGTGTACGTCACAGCTAATATTTGGTACTCAAGAACCAACGATAAGTGCTGCCATCTCTTAGTCTCCACAAAAAGCTTTCGAAAATAATCAATTATCAGTTATTGACCAAAAATCAATTCCTTTTCATTCTTTTAAAATATTATTTTCTGTTAATGATTGCGAAGGGAATTACGTAACAGAAATATTCAAATGCCTTGTATATTTTGCAAGTTTATTTAAAACTTACAAAGATAAACTGCAGAAATAACAACGCTAAACTAAAATTACATCTTAACCTAGAATTATCTTGTAAGTAGAAAGAATGTGTTACGTTAGTTTTATAACCACAATTCAGCGTCTCCAATATGGCGTGGTTATACTTCTGAAAAAAACGTGCCCAAACGAACAAGATGGAGTGTACGAGTCCGCTGGACAACAACTGAAATTTATTTAATTTCAATTAATAACGGTGAAATCTTTACCCATGAGTGCTACGTAAAAATGTAAATATATAGTTTAGCAATATTAACTTTACAATTACGGTATTAAATTTATACATATTATTATTTAACCTACGAACTATTTCTTTTCAGCTATAACCAACATGTCCCTTCAAAATCCGTTGTTAATTTGTACAGACTTTTAACACATTTATTATAATTTATTGAAAAAATATACTTAAAACTTAAAAACACCAATTTATATAGTGCTTCAGTGCTAAAAGCAAGACAAAACCTTTTTCCATATACAATTTTTTTATAACCAATTGAACATGATTGGGTGATTTTTCAAAGGCTCTTTTCAAAAGTATCAAAGATACAGTGAATGGATTATAACATCCATTTGTCAATATAATAATGCTGAATTATTTGGACAGCTAAGTCTCCTAAATGTTGTTCAAATGTAATTTTCCGTATAATTTTAAATCATCACACATTGTTTTAAATGTGTCCTTATTGCAGAAAACAGAGTATTTTTATTTTTATGCATAAAAACAGCATTACGTATCTCTAGACTGCCTGCTGATTTGCGGTATTTTTACAAATAGTGTAAAATTCCCATTTTCCAGAACTAAAGCATTAGTAGTAGAACAAAATGTTGTGAACTGAATGACATTATTTATACCCACAATAATGATATTATTTAGAACGATTTTGTATAGTCAGTGTTTCGAAAAATGTTTGAAGTGTTAACTCGAATGAGGTTACGCACTTCATAAAAACTAATTTCAGTAGAACCTAGCTAACTAAAATAAATGTAGTTTACAAATTAGATTATATTTTGCAGAGGAAATTAAAGATATAATCCTTTCCAAATATTATTTACCTATGTATAAGGTATTGCAAGATTTGTAATAAATTTTCTCATTATGCAAAACCTACGTAACAGCTGAATGTGAAAAAGCCACACTGTGTATTGATACGAAATTAATTCCTGAATAAAATTTTGTGCTTTGTCTACATTCTTACATTTATAAGCTGCTACCTACCTTCAGTAATTAAAATTGTCTTGCATATCTATAGAGAAAAAAAATTGCAAAGTGCAAGGTAAAACAAACTGTTGAAGTACTGTATATTTTTTTGCAGCTGTAGTAAAGAAATTAAAAATTAGAAGTTCACTGACATTTTTAGTTTTTATTATTTTCGTAGACATGCGACCCTTTAAATGCTTTTGCGACTGTGGCTGACTGATAATTTCAGGGATCTGACATAATTTTACATTGTTGTGTTTTGCAGTGAAGAAAGGTAATATACATGCGATAAACAAAAACAGACAACTCGTATTTGTAATTACGCTGAATTCAGTGACGCCATAACCAAAGAGAAACTGTGTATGGCACTCCGTCATCACACTTGCTAGAATGTGAGAGGTGTTCGGAATAACCACCCAAGTCTCCCACGTCTACAAAGAGTAGTTATCCATTTGTTATGACAAATGGGTAATTTCCTTCTGTGCACCTATCATCCCTTGGTATCACAGACAAACCATAACTCGAATGCTTCTCCCCCTAATTAGTCAGAGATATTGAGAGTTTGCTGTATATCAAATCATAGGTACATGGTACTTTGTAGTAGGGGTGTGCAAATATTCAAAAATTCAAATAGTTGTAAATAGTAATTTACAAATTATTCACATTTGAAATTAGAATATCTTATGCGAAAATTGTGAATAATTTACATTCCCTTGTCAAGTAGTTATTTGTAAAGCTGTGCCTATTCAAATCTGCTTCTGCCGAATTTGCCGATATTGACAGAATCTGCAGAATTGCAGGTAATGTTCCGCCGATTTGACAAACATAAAGTTGTCTTACTTACTTGGTCGAACGGAGTGCGTAATGTTGGGATTGGACTTCTCATGCCCCTCGTCACAGTTTTTCTGGTACTAAGCGTTCAGGAGAACTCGAGGCCATTCTACGTCCTTGTGGCGTGTGCTCGTGTTGCATATAACCCCGCGTGATCTGATCCAAGGACACTGCCAGGTGTGGAGTTTGACTGGTGCAGTACATCTGTCAAATGATAATGCAGGTGTCCTAAGGCCAGCTCAGCGAGAACAGAAGCCTCATGTTGAGCAAAAGGGCAAAAGTTGGCTTGATCCCGACACTCAGAATGTGTAGGGACTGCGAAGGCACGGTCTATCGATACTTTTGGCTTGAGGAATTTTCAGCATGGGAAAAGTTTTCCCATGTAACAAAGTCATCTGGAAACGAAAGTCTCAGTGGGAAAAAAAAAGCTCGACTTGCACTGTTTTTCATACAAATTTTGTAGTTTTTGTCCCAAGCTCAACCCTGCTGAGTAAACAATGTATCTGCTTGACATAGATAAGGGTCCAGGGTCTGAGTGGAAGTAGCAAGGGTGGGAGGAAGGGACTGTTTTCACAGCCTTGCCTAGTGCCCATCAAGGCAAGGGGGTAAAGTGGCCTTCACTTTCTCTCCTTCTCTCACATGTGACGTGGCGTCACTTTGCACTTTGCTCGCACCAACACGCACCAGTTGAAATGCCGCTCAAGCCAAGAGGAGGGTGGCTGACCATAAGATAACACACACACAATGTGGATTTTCTGTCTCGAAAAATTCTTGTTACTTTGTCTGTCTAATATTAACATGGCTATTTTGTCTTCACGCTATATTATTTTCTGTCACATTTTTTACCCACTCGCACCAGCAAACCAGATGTTGAAGGCTGGATGAATATCAAGTCTGCATGCATTGCTTGTGAACATGCATCAGTTTTTTATTTTGGTCCCTTGAAAAACTATCCATACAGGCTACAATATTTCAGTTTGACTTAGGTAGATATTCAAATTATTTTTATTACTTTTTACATTTATAAAATAATTTCCCACAGGTTATTAAGATTATCAATTACCCTGCAAATGTAAATTCTTTTTATCAGTTTTGTATATTATTTCAACTCTTGTGTACACGTGAAGATTTTCCCATATAGAGAACATAGAAAGTGTTCTTTTCAGATTCATTATAAAAAAGGTTTTATTATATATACAAGTTCATTTGTAACATTTTCATGTAAAAAATTATTTCTGTGACATGCATTTATTTTGAATTTTCCTGTTCATAAACCAATATTTCATTCCAACCCAAATGTGTAGCAAAGCACCCAAGCACAAGTCATCAATTAGCGTACAATTTGTTTTTTGAAAGAACTAAGTTTAAGTGTACACATTTTGCAAGTAAAGTTAATAATGCTTATTGCAGAACCAATGCATACATAAAAACACGCCACAATTTTTGTTTCAAGCCTATCACTTGACTGTAAACAACAAAGCATGTAAACAACCTTATACGTGCTTACTGTTTTCTGAGTTTACAATTCAGTATTTATATAAATATAGATAAGCATATATTTTTTTTAATTTTTGTCTTCACTTGAACTTACATTGTTTGTTATGTTAATATGTTTACTTTTTAGACAATATAAACTGATATACACCAAGTTAAAAATTGCTTTCAATTGTGCTGCACTTCATGAATACCATTGTTTAAGTATTATCGTAACCCAAATTCAAATTAGATATAAGCAAAAAGCTTTTCACGCATTGGCAGCACATCAGTGAATCAGCATTACAGAATCGGCACATCAGTGATTCTGCACATTGGCACAATTTTGTGAATTGGCCCAGTTGTAGCAGTTATTTGCTTATCTTTTTATTCCTGCTTATTTGAATATGTTCATTTAAACTTTTATTCCATATTTATTAGAGTTGGACCGTTACTGATCACGATAACCTGTAGTTTTTATGAATTTTTACCATTTCATGCGGTGGTAAATCAACGATCCTTAGATCCCAGTGGTGGTATGTTATAAAATAACTCATTTAGAAATGTGATAAAAACCAAATTTATTAAGAGAAACCATTACACACATATTTATTTCCACTGTAGCCTTTACAGAAATAGGATATATTTTTTGTTTATTTTTTGTAGCCTAAGAAATATGCTTGTCAGCCTAAAGGTTATGTTACCATGGTTTTGCACTACCATCACTTTATTCACATACCACATGGCCTCATATGATGAACACACATACTTTTTTTTTTTGTAATTCCGATGAAATTCTATTGTTTTATTTCTGCAAACATATTCAAACATGGCATTGCGTCATAGCTGTGCTGGAACGTGAACTAACAGCGCTAGCAGTATCGCAAGCTAGTTGCAAGAGTTCACAATTAAACTTTTGCATTTACAGAGAGTTTCATCTACTATAATTTAATTTATGATAAACAAATTGTGATACTGAATCATGACGGCGGTAGCAAGAATTTGCGAACAGGTGCAAATAGTAAGCGTTACATTAGCAAATAGCACTGCAACCGCACACATAAAATCTCAGCGTTTGCAGAATCTACTACCAACTCAACCATGAAAATACTCCTATATAAACTTATGGCCTCATCCATGTCGCAAACAATTATGAAAACTGAAACTAAACCTGCAACACCAAGGAAATAGTTTCCTTTCCCAATAAAGCATTCTTTTCTATTGCAAAGAACTTTGAGATATTTTTTGATGAACTTTGAGATATTTTTGGATGACCAAAATGTATCTATTTTTCCCTACGGCGTTGATGCATGCAAATTATCATAATTTTGTCACAGTGTTGTCTGTCTCATAGCTTCATACTTCACACAAAAACAGTTTATATATGTAGAGCATAATTCTTTGGGGTTACATTTTGCAGCATACTTTTTAGCATAATGTAATCTTGTAGAAATGATATACTGCACTTGAAGATGCAAGTATTATTTGTGGGGTAACAGTTTTTTGTGTGATTAGTGAAATTATATTTATTTCTTGTTGTAAGTAGGCCACTAGGCTACCAAAAATATATTAAAGGACAAGAATTCAAGTTCTCACAGTTTAGTACTTGTCGACAGAGAGAGAGAGACAGAAAGAGAGAGAGAGAGAGACACACACACACACACACATACACACACACAGAGTTAGTAATTTGCACACCACAGGGTTTGTACCAATGGACACTGCTACCAATGGGCATAAATTCTGAACCCTAAACTATGTCTTGTGTAGTGCTTCACATGTTATGGATTGAATTCATGATTTTGTTTTCACATACATAGATGTATGTATTTGACATCACGTTGTAAGATAATTTTTCTCATGTTTGGATAGTGTTAAATGCTTTAAGAGAAGCAGGTTTGACTATGAACCCAGACAAAATTAGTTTCACAGAACTCAAATTTATGAAGGCAGTTTGCATGCATACCAATCCAGAAAAGTTGAAAAGAGTGATAAATTTCCCAGCATCAGAAATTTGAGAGGTGTGAAATATTTTTTGGGCATTTTGGCAGTCCTACTAATATTATAAATGCAAAAGTTTGTGTGTGTGTGTGTGTGTGTGTGTGTGCACTTTTTTATTTAGTCTAATGGTCGGCAATGGACACAGTCCAATCACACCATCACAGGTTTTACTATGTCTACTTTTCTCCATTTTATGTTCAACCAGTCTCACTGCCCTCTTAATTCCTTGTTCCTTCATTATTTTACCCATTTAGCCAAAAGATTAAGCACTCCCATACTCCTTGTAGCTTGGGACAGATGGTCTAGCATATTTTAGTATGTTAGTAATGTAATGTATTTTTATTAATTTAAAACTAACATGTGCTGGTAGAGGGTAAAGCTTCCCCACCTCCGAAGTACAAGCAGATTAATTCATGTTTTTATAATTATGTCCTGTAAACATTTTACTTTTTGTAATTTTTCCTTAATTTGTTTTTTACTTATGTATTAGGTTGTTTGTTTATTTGTTCATTCATTTATTTATTTTTTTCACAGGCAGTGTTAGAAGTATTGAGTCAAAGTCTTGTTGCCACCATGCGTCCATTCGTACAGAGCACTTACAAGGACATCTTTGCATTATCAGTAGTACCAGCATTTGAAAATGTATGTCGAAACATGTTCCAGCAAATTAATGAGTGTTTTTCAACTGGAACAAAAGAGTGTAAGTTAAAATTACAATTACTTAATGTCCATAATAATTTTTTTAATAATGATTTAACGTTTTTCTCCTTACAATTTCAGTGTGAAAAAAGCCATTCCTCATAAGCTGCTGTTACTGATACTTAATATGCAGATACCTTTCATATCATCTTGAGTAACAAAAAGTGCATGGCTATGGTGTCTAGTCACTGAATTACCTAATTTTTTTATTATTTATCAAGTGTGAGATTGGACTTGCAACTCACTTTATTTTGAGCAATCTGTTTGGAAATCTAACTATTTTAAACTGGTAGGTATATGGTAGTGTTTATTTTGTGTAATTGTAGAGATCATCTCAGTTTCCTTATTTAGGTACAGTAGCTCAAACCTTAAAAAGTATATGGTGGTATTTGTAACTAAGAAAATGTGGTTAAACTAGTGTATGAATAATTGTAAGTAGTGTCTGTGTGATTTTAGTGCCATTACAGGGAAATATAACAAAGTATCAATACCAGCCAAATATAACAAAAGGAATTTTACAATCATTGCAGCGGCATACAGTATAATGAATATTAGCTAGAATGATTAAACGTACAGTAACAATATCAGTAAAATGTTTTTGTACTTTTCAATGCTGGGAGAGCATTCCAGTCTGTACCTTTGTCTGGGTTAAAGATCAGTCAGTTTTAATTTATAAGTGTTTACATAGTAAGTGGCAAATTAATTTATAAGAGTTTACCTAATAAGTTGCAACAGTGCATTCTTTCAGCTGCCATTGTCTAGTTCTGTCAGATTGGGTAAGTTTTCATCAGTGAAAAGAACATTTACATTGTGTGGCCAAAAGTCATCAGAGACCCATTGCTGTTCGTGCCAAAGGTGCCAGTTGTTATTACATTATTAACCCCTTAAGAGTCGGCTTTCCACAGAGTTCCATTATGTTGCTCGTGGAATTTTTTTAACATTCTTGCTGTAGTGCCGTGAATAAATAAGTGCATCTGGTATGCAAATGGCACTTCAGCTCATCGCAAAGATGTTCTTTTGGGTTAAAGTTGGGGTTTTGAGTATGCCAGTTAAGCAGTCCCACCAGATAGTTTTCAAACCACGAACAAAGTTGATGTGCTTCATAAACAGGAAAATTTTGGTGGTGTAAAGGTAAGGATGTACAGTGTGGGAAACATGTAATGGTTCAAAGTTTCTTGATGTATGCCAAAGTTCATTGATCCCTCAGTTAAAACTAATGGCCCAAACCCAAACCAAGAAAAACAACCTCAAACCATTATACTACTGCCACCAGATTTTGTTGTCAACATAACACACTCGGATAGATATCACATCTGGAATCTGTCTGCGAGCTACACATTTTCATCAGTGTGTTTGATCATGTACAATCACTCATCACTCTACAACACTTTTCACTGCTCCACAGTTTAACGACAATGTTGTTTGTACGACTACAAATGATGCCGAACATCATAGGCGCGCACAGAGTTAGGTAATAGGGGTGCAAACTGTAAAATAAAGATCCACATTTACGGGATTACAAATACAAAGTAAGAATATATTTTAACATATTTTTCACAAATGGTCTCTATTAGACTACACATACTTTTTAATTCTGTGGTTATTGAAACACACATACTGTCTAGTGAAAATATGAAATTATCAAGATTCTTTTTTAAGTTTTGAATGACATGATGCAGTCGTAGACTAAAAATGAGGTAGACTGTTCTCGCTGGCTGTGCACAACCAATCTCCGTGTCACAACATTGAATTGCTTTTCTGCCAATACAGCTGGCGTAAGTTGGATTTAAGGTTAGAACACTGATTAGTAAACAAGTGCTTTGAGATGTATGTATATTTCCTTCAAACAATTTGTATTGCAGTTTGATAAAATTCAAATTGATAAAAGTATTTTATTCATATAAATATGCTTTTCTTTTGAACATTCAGATATAAACAAATACAGTCATCACTGTAGACCATGTGACTTTGACAGTTGTGTTCCTCTGGGTAGGACAATGTTGGGTACATGTGCAGAAGACAAATAAGCTGTCTCCCACATCTTTAGTCTATGGATTCAATGAGGGTGCAGCTGCACCTCCCTTGTGCACGCCTATGCCGAGCATTAGTAAGTGTGTTCAATGGTTTCCTTGAAATGTATAATAACAGAAACAAAGTTCTGTCCACCGCCATTGAGAGTATCATTACTGGCCTATGTATCTAAAATGTTATGGATGTCTTCTACAGTCATTGATATGGCTCTCTGACAATTGGTTTGCACTACAGGCTTCGAAGTTCACAGGTCCCAGTTAGTCTCATGCACCTACCAGAGCGGTGCTTGGAGCCAGTTTACTTGACAATGGCGTTAAGAGAGAACTGAAGCTAGGTGAACTACTGGAAAACGTGACAGAATGCCCAAATTTATGAGCCCCCTACAATTATGCTCCTTTTGAACACACCTCTTTCCATTGATTCATTTTGACAGCAAATTCATTATGATATGTATGGTGTTCAAGCATGTGTATCTTCACTATCGTATTTACTTGAATATATGATGGCTGTGAAAATAAGATGACCCCTGCATTTTTACTTGAATCCACAACAAGAATTAATTTCTTCACAACTGATTTGGACATGTATGGTAATTTAGTAATATTATTTTATCTTGGTACTTTAATGAAGGTTTAACAATTACAAAATTCTCTGCATATATTCTACACTTAAAATGCTTTAAAACATACAGAAGTCACTCTTTGTCCATCCTTTCTTCTTCTAAAAATAAATCGCTATACATGTTTTTTAAGGTTTTGTTAATGGGGATCAGTCCCCGCCAGCTTGAATTTTCAGTATTTTTGCCATAAGTTCTTTTTAAGAATGCTTAATGAAATTTTTTGCATGACATGACAAAAATAATACTTTCTAAAGCTTTATCAAACTATTACAGTTATACAGCCTTTATTCATTTCTGACTAGTAACTGCCGGTAACAAATGAGTAATTTTTTCTTGCGGGTGGTTACAGAAAAAGTCCTGGCAACAGTAGTCTTAGCAATACATGATTTAGAACATGTGCCAAGCAATTTCCTATGCCTTGTCGACACCCAGAATAAAATACAAAATCTGTGATGCCAGTTACAGCAAAAATTCCGTAAATCCAAGATGGCTGGGACTGATCACCCTTAAGTGGCTCGTACTGTAATGAAACATCTCTATTCGAAAAACATTTACCATCATGTGCTACTTAGTACTCAAGTAAAAAATGTTAATATAGTAGAACCTTGGAAACTCAACACTCGATAGCGCGACATTCTGTAAAACTCTATAACTTTACAGGCTGTTCAGGTTAAAGGTCATATGTTATCATTCAACACTATTTTCCCCACAAGAGGTCCAGGCAGTAATTAGTCACCACCAAGGCCAAACAGGCCAACTGGGAAATAGTTTATTGCTATGTGTGCTACTGACCAGACTTTTAGTACTGTTAGTTGTAATATGTACTTTAACAACCCTCTTGTTTGGTCTTAAATCAGGTTGTCCAATAATGTTAGAATGGAGCATTATGGGATAAGGTGAGCGAATAACTAGCAAGAGTCTAACTACTAGTCTGTAATAAAGGTATTAATTGCACTGTACACAGTGAATCTACTTTAGAATTAACACCATTATACTGTAAAGAGGCTCTACTATTAGGTATAACACCAACTTAGCCTCGTAGTGCTCTCTCCCAATATTTAAGGTACATTCACCAGAGCCTTTCCATCTGAAGCTGTGGGCAAGGGCTCGCATGCACAGCCTCAAGTTAAATCTGGTTGCCCTCCTTGGGCAGGTGACCATGTGGAGCTATCACCCACGATGGTCGTCAGCGCTGACGGAGAAATACGACATAACCCCAACACATGCCCACCTTATATTGCCTTTGGTGGCCTAGTTCCCCACTCGGTGGCCCAGTTGTCTAAATAAAGCTCTGCTCTAAAACACTGTCTCATTCTCTCCAACTGGTCGATGTGGTTTCCATGCCATAACAGTACTGTCTTCGGAATTTAACTTTGTGCAACTGTTGTGAGGTGTGTGTTATTTTTCATGCCACGTTGTGTACAAAATAAGGCTGAATTATAGTCAGTGTTTTATGAAAATGGTGACGATGAACAAATATTGAGTCTTGGTGCATTAAAAAAATGTGTACAGAGTCATGTTTTATTTTGTGTTTATATTTGATAACAAACTGTTTTTTATACTTTGCTTCAAGTTACGAGTTCTCAAATATATATTCATTCTTATTTCCGGAAAACACAACTTTTTCACTGACCCAACACCTTCATTGTCCACATTGCACTGAGTGTCCGTGGTTTTACTGTACATGCAAAAACAAAACAACCCCCAATTTTTTTTTTAAGTAAAAATTGCAATAAAATGTATCCTTAAATGTGGGTTAATATGGTATAGAGCATCCTACTGGACAAGGTCATTGGGAGTAAAGGGGTGTTAAGTGACTTGTGGCCACATTGTATCCGTACAGGTATATTTTTGTGTGTGTGTTTGTATGCTTCTTGTAGTATCCTGTTGTAGTAACCTGTTATAATTTCTATCCTCATTATTTTTTTGATGGATTAGCATCATCATATCCCTTCAGAGTGAAACCTTTCACCTAAGCGGACCGGGTTCGATTCAGGGGGGTCGCTCCCGGATTCTCACATGTGGGGATTGTGCCATACGATGCCACTGGTCAGCAGATTTTCTCAGGGTTCTCCTGTTTCCCTGTCCTTTCATTCTGGCGCTGCTCCATTCTCATCTCCCTTCATCCTCATTGGCTTTCTTGGCCTTGATTTTAACAGTCGCCCAGATCTCTCCACTCACTCATTCATTCAATGTTAAGAGCCATCCAAATCCCTTCACTTACTCACTCACTCCATCACACTTTCACTCCATCACTCTCACTCAATTGCTCTCTCACTCCATCACTCACTCAATCACTCACTCACACTCCCTCACACACTCACTCACTTGCTCGCTCCCTGGTTTGATTTGTGCTAGAGTTAGGGTGGCTAAAAGCATGGAAAAGTGAGGGAATTTAAACAATCAAGGGAAACTGAATTATCAGGGAGTTTTAGTAAGGGAATTTTGTAAGTTTTGTTTTTAACTCTCCTGTGCATAAATGTTTGATGTTTCTGCAATTGATGTCTTTGTGAAAGGGGCATTTGCTGAATGTCCACGCAATGTTTTATAAGTGATGTACGTATTAAAGTTGTTTACAATGTTTGCAATAGCATCTTAACTGGAGCTATAACTGGCTCTGTTGGTTTCCTTAGTACCTACATATCTTTATTTTTGTATTGCTTTCATCTTGTAGATGCTTGTTTGAATATATATAGTTTGTTGGAGATTACAGTGAAAGTTTCAGACAATGCCTTATTTATATAAAATTTAATAATTTTTTTAACAAATCCTTTGTAAAATATGTTTTTTATGTGCAAGCAGCTTTTTTTTTTTTTTAAATGTATACCAATGTTACATTCTTTGCTCCTATCCAGTACTACATCTTCACTCAGTAGTCTTGAATGCTAGCTGGTGGGTTGGAGCAGCAGCATTTATGGAATTTCAAACCAATTTTCGAAAGATTCCTTGTGAGGGGCCATAGCAGTGATAATTTGCAAAACATTACAATTTTTCCATATTTTATGTAGTAGGTGGGGTTTTACAATTTCTATGCTTTTATTGTAGTCTATCCAGTGTATTTTAGCTCTGTACCTATCTGTTACATTTACCACACATCATTTTTCAAGCCACAGAATCTTAGTTGCAAGTTATAAGTTTACAGAAACAATTTGTATTATTAATACATGTAGTTTGTGTACAATGCTTCAATTGACTGAAAACTTACAAAAATGCAATTTTATTGCATTGGTATAGGTTAAGGAAAAAAATGAGGTGAGGAGACAGGGAAAATTTGGAAATGTCAGGGAATTAAGTTTCATGTTTAGGTTGCCACTCTGAGAGTAAAACATGGTTTCATTTGGGCTCACTAATTTTTTGTAGGCAGATTGCCTTTTCTAGATGATAGAAGCAAGATTTAGCAAAATAAGAAACCCTATAGGATGATTTTGAGCAATGGGACAAACTGCAGGGGATGATCCCTGAGAGGGTAAGGAACAAAAGAAGTCGAATGGACATACATCCAGAAATTCATAGGTTCCTCGCTAGAGGGCGGTACTGTTCCCCATGATGGCTGCATGCTCACAATTTGGTAACGTGAGGCGTCCGCTTCACTGCTGTTGCCAACTAACCCTGGACTAGACGTGTCTAGTGTAGTGCAGCACTGTGGGAGGATGGCCCGGTATTCCAATCGGGAACTGGCAGACATGGTCTTTACATATGGACTGGAAAATGGCAATGGGCAGGAGGCAGCACGGCTGTACCAGGAAAAGTATCCCCGCTGACAGCAACCACACCATTAAATGTTTGTAAGTGTGTTTCACCATTTGTGAGAGAGAGGCTCATTTATGGGAATGTGTAACTATTAAGGGCTGGTGTGCTAGGTATGTGTTCCTTGGAGGAACATGTGATCAACTCTGTGGAAGAGGACCCCGGTATCAGCACCAGGCAGGTAGCCTGCCAGCATGGGGTAAGCCAGACAACAGTGTGGAACATTCTCCACGACAACTGCTACTATCTGTATCACTTGCAACATGTGCAAGGCTTATTACTGACTGACTTCCCTTCGCAGAAATGGTTTTGTCACTGGTTTGTTTTTCCTGCGGGTGACCCTGCCTCCCCTGCTGGAAGAGGTGTTTTTAGTGGTACAATGGGTTATGTGGCTGCTACATGATGGTACTCCAGCCCATTTCTGCATTACCGTGTGCAGGCATCTCGACAATGTCTTATGTCTTCCCCAGTCGCCAGACCTCAACCCTTTTTATTTCTACCTGTGAGGCACCTGAAAGGTGTCGTGTATGTGGAGCCCATTCCGCATGTACAGACACGAGCAACGCATTCATGCTGCCTCTGGTGCCATTTGGATGCAGGATGGCACATTTGAACGTGTGTGGCAGATTAGAGGTCTGGGAGGGAGGGCTAGATTAGGGGCCTGGGATGGGGGCGGGCACTTCGAACATCTCATCTAACATTGGCCTCATGACAGCATGTTGTGCACTGCATTGTACTGTACAGGAATGATGAATGAATAAAGGTTTTTAGCATAGAAACAATGCATTTCTGGACATATGTCCATATGACCTTTTTTGCTCTTTATCCTCCCAGGGATCATCTCCTGCTGTTTGTCCCCATTGCTCAAAATCATCCTGTATAAGAAGTGAGATGATCTATTAAAGTTTACATCCGTTTATGACTCACTGTGTAGATAATGTATGAGTGAAGTTAACTAAATGGTAAAGTATCTTCCATATACCATAAACTCTTTTTTTGATGTAAATGTTTTACTATAACAATCGAATCCTTCAAATACCAGGTTTAGTATTCCAATTAACTTAGAATTGCGTAAACTGATAAAAATAAATATTGCAGGAACTATAAATATCTCATGACCATAACTCCAATACTGTGTATTCTCATTATTGAAAATAAGACTTGGAAACCTTAACAACAATTTTTAAAAATATTCCAAAAATGTGTGATGTTGCATAAAATAAATGGCTCAAGGCCATATAGAAAATTGAACTAGACTAACTAGCATCCTAATAGGAAATCTAAAATCAATAGGAAGAGAAGCTGTACTAGGTATAAATTCTGCTAAGGTTTTTGCTCAAGATATTGTCTGTCTTATAAAATTTGGTGAGATTTTGACAGTTGGACGAAAGTAGCGCCAATGTTTACTTTTCGTTTATGTATCCTTTTGCCGTCAGCTGGTGTGTCAAGTGGCGGCTGTATATTTATTTTATTAACACGCTGTGAGCTAATCCACTTTCCATTGTAATGCTAAACAAATTTTAAGGTATTTATAGACTCACATTTGTCCAACAAATTTGTAGGTTTTAAAAGTAAAAACTGAAAACCTTGCAAAAAATTAAATATTTTTTTCCTATTTTTTTATTTATTACAGGCAACGAATTTGGGTTAACATTCGCGAGACAGTAATTGTAGTTCTCATCACACTTTGGATGTTGCAGCTAATATGTTAAGACTGGAAATAAACGTAATACGGGAATCTTGCTTGACAACGCACTTTTCATTCGCCAACAAACAACTTACCAACTTTTGCAAAGCAGTTATTCTGCTATTACTGATACTAAACAGCTTGAGTTAGAAATATGTGGCGTGGAATAACGTAAGAATTCTTCAAAACTACTCACGCGCATCCCATTTTATTTGTTTTATTAATACAGAATAGTAACAACATGAAAACAACAAAAATTTGGGTTAGCCGGAGAACTGGTTGTAGTTCTGGATCTGGCCGACAGATAGCATGGAAGGGCTTGTTGTGAGCTACCTCAACAGGTAGCAGCATTTTGACCTGCCTCTTGATTCCGTCTTTGTAAAAGTTCACTTTTCTCCTTTTATTGGCTCAAAACGACAAGAGTTTGAAATATATTTCGTCAAATTATTTTTAAAAATGATTTAAGAGTGTGGCGGTATGACATGAAAATATCTTCCAATGTTTGAAGTTGCATTTCATTTGAATATGGATTATTTTAATGTCCGTTTCATTTTGTTGAACACATATAAATTACTACTTTAGCACAAAGTTTAGTTTGTAACACTAATAACAGCTGGTTTGTGAACACGTAAAATAAAACTTATTAATTCATCTAGGAACTCTTTCTTATCCGCATATTTTCTGCTTGTTTGATGTGCGTCAGCTGTGCACTCAGAATAGCCAGCGTAGTATTAATTTTCATTTCTTCATGCATCAGCTGATACAGGATTTTGTAAATGGCACGTTGTTTGTTACGTATACATCAAGTTGCCACTCACTGACTGTCAAAACCTCGCCAACTTGTATGAGCCAGACCATAGCATATGTATATCAGAACCCATCAGTAGAGCACTTTTGAAATTAACCTTTGAAAAATGTAACTTCCCTACCTGTGTGACTGACTGTCACATGCCCACCAAAGTTGGTAACGACGAAGAGACAGTAGTTCCATGTGTTAACGTTAAATTACAAGTGTTAGTAAACATTTGTGAATAACTAAATATTTTATTTTACTGTTTTTTTTTTATGCATATAAGTGTAACAATAAACATTTCTAAAATATTTACTTTTCTAAAAAATTTATAGTTTTCCTTGACTGACGCATGAATAAAGTGATCAGGCCCATGGTAACGTTAATTGTGCATATGGTGTAAGAATACACAATGTTCATACAAGTAGATCTTAAGCAGGGCTTTCAAAAGTGCTCACTTTACCACGAACAGCTTATATTGACTTTCACAACTACAAGCAGCTTAGTTTTTTGTAACATTAAAAAACTAATACATCTTTCTAAGCCATGACCTATATTAAATACCTAATTTTGTAATTTGAGGGTTTTGCCATGCTTTTTACACCAATTCTAAAATTTATTTTCAACTCCAATGTTATATCAGGGAGTCATTCCTTTACTGTAGAAAGAAGCAGAAATAATTCCAATTTTCAAAAATGGCAATGTAAAATTAGTCAAAAAACAACAAACTGATATCTCTACATAATAGTTTCCCAAAAGTTTTCAAAAAAATTATTCATAAATGTTTACCCTTTTATTTTGAAAATAAACCCTGTACTTGGCAGCATAGCTTTTAAAACAGCCAAAAATATATAAAGTCACAAATATACTCTTTTCTTTCTCAATTTTATAGATAATGGGGTCATCTTGTGAGGTGCGGTAGTTGCAGTCTATTTTGATCTCACAGATGCTTTAGACTCTGGAAACTATATACTTAATTTTGACTTTTATAGCTACATATAAACTCAATGACCAAATATGTCATATCGTTTGCCGATTCTGTAAGCAATTGTTGGACACGTAAAAGTTCCTCCATCAAACACAAGGCTCATTTTTGGGTATTACAAGGGGGTAATTAATCCATATTCTTTTATTATATTAATGTAATTCACTTCATTCCGATATCATAAATACAATAGAGTTGTATACATCAAAGATACTAAAGATAAACTTTTAAAATTTTAGAATGGATGTTTTTAGAGAAGTGGGAAGAAACCATTTGTCTACTGTAGAAAAATACACTACACCATAAGTGGTCATTGTTATGTTGGCAGTTTTTAGTATGAAATGTGGCAATAATTACTAGCCTAGACTGACTTATTGAATTGGTTTCTCTGTTTAACACAACATAGATTCCTCTGTGTCCTACTATAAGTCTTTAATCAAGTCCAAATTAGAATATTGTGCACCGATTTGGAATTCAGTAAATGAATCAAATTTTGCCAAACTGGTAATGGGAGGGATTATTTCCAAATGAATTTAAGATAAATGTAACTTTCATTATTCACCAATAATCACATTGTTTCTCAGCATAAAAGCAACTGTACACAATATTAAGCCCAAGAATCCATTTACCTTAATGACAAAACAAAATTATCTGTTATTTCGTTAAGCACTGCTATAAATTGTGTTATTTATTTAATTTTGGTCGAAAGAAGTCCATCTTTTCATCGCAATACCTCCCCAACTAAATCACCCTAAGCCTGTGACTCATCTTAATTAATTTTAGGAGACTGAAAACCTAAATACTGCTGTATATGTGTTGTATATTCAGCCTATGCTTGCAGTGTTACATTTAATACTATACCTAGTGACAAATGTACCTCAGCATGCATCCCATGGTTATAACATTTTAACAAATTCTATAATAGATTATTTTGACTTTGACTGCTTCGTCCCCTGTTTGGAGGGTTGGCAGGGGTCCTGTACTGGCTGCTGATCTGGGGATCTGGAAGGCTAGACATCCACGCCAGATCCTTTGTCACACTGCTGCCACTGTCGAGATCCTTGGTCTGGCTTTTGAAGGTGGGACTGAAGGGTTGATTTTATTCTTTGTGTAATTGTGTCGATGTTTTGTACCTGACTTTTGTGTTACGTATGTTATTGTGCTTGTGTGACTTATCTGCCCCTTTTAGGCATCAACTGTTGGGTTGGCGCATAAATGCTCTAAATGTAAATTTAAATAAAATAAGAAGCCAGTCAGCAGCTGCATCAAAAAAATAAGACTGTAACATTTTATAACACAAAATGTGCACTCTTAACTTATTTGCATACCTAAACACGTGTATACCATGTTCATTTCCCAGAGTAACGTAATGCGTAATTAAATAATCAATGACAAGTACTGAAGATACAAACATTTGTAATTTCACTAAGCTAAATGTACACACTTTGGCATAACTCTTGTTGACCTACACAATACTATAAACACTATGACCCCCGTTATAATGAGCCTAGTCACCACCATGTATGCCATTTAAAATGCAAGTGTTGTGGCTGCAGTGTGTTGTCCTTTGACATTCAGAATTTCAGCTTTTATTAAATATAATTGATGAGACACTTATTTGGGATTTTAGAGGAAATCAGTTTGTACAAATGGTTAGAAAAGTGTCACGAAATCTTATCACTGACTGAACATAAATGATAAAAAATCAGGGGCTGGTCTTCCAGGTATAAAATAGTTACATAGTCATAATCCTGGGGAAATTATGTCACTCAGGTTGGAGTTTTACAAGTCTCGCATAATTTAATTTGGTCTAAAACAATAATTTTCACTAAAATATACACCAAGCTTATATTGTTAGAGTACAAGATAAACAACGCTATATCTGGACACAGTCATGTTATAGAAAAACATGACCACAGATTATAGAAACAGTGTAGTGAAACAAAACTAAGGCATTCCCTTTTGGTTATTTATTGATAATCTATAACTTTTTGTTGCCATCGGCTGCCACTTATTTCCAATACTACACAGTAGGTTGATGTTTCTGTTAAGTAAAACTGTTAATAATGATATGTATTTGCAGACCTTCATTTGCTGGATAGTCACATGAAACGTTACCAGACATATCAAGAGAAGGAGCAGGACGTGGCAGAGCAACTTCAGAGTGTATCACTGTCTTTGACTACAAACACTGAGCAGCTAGGGGCTGTCATAGAGAAACAAATGCATACTGAAGTTCAAAAAGCACTTGAAAGGTAACACGTTATCCTCACTAGTGCATGCAGGTGTATTGTTTCTGTAATGTTCATGACTACATTTCTTTTACTCCTAAATGCACAAAACCTATGTTACTAATGGTTATAAATACCTTTAAAAAGTACATTTAATTCAATAACACAGCATTCTCTAAATCTTTATTGCCATAACTTTAAGCAAGGAAAGTGGAAGTATGCATTTTGTACATTTGTAATGTACCAGATTCTGGTAGTATTGCATTAGTAAAGTTGGAACATTTGTTCTGCGTGTATTTTAAGGACCTATGCAAAGGGAAACTGAAACTCAGGCTCTGCTTGCTATTTATGTAGGTAGGGGGAAGCCATCATCCTGTGTATGGAATTGGTAGATACCCTAGCAGATGACATCCCCATTTTCACATTTTCTGCTTGAGGATCTGTACTGTGATGGGATGGGTGGTCTCCCATCTACATCCATCCTTGTGCCGCATCTCCCAGGCCATGCCAATAAAATACAGTAACAAAACTTCTATGGTTCTGCGGTTTCACTTTCTTTTTTCTTGTCCTTCCCTGTTTTTTCAGTCAGGGAAACATCCACACATCTATCAAATTTTCAACTATTACCAGCACGAGTTCAACTCTTCTGACATAGGCATACCAGCCAAACTGAGTGCCCACTTGGAGGTACAGTAAAACTCGCTTAAAATGTTCCGTGTAACATGTTTTTCCCAGATAAAACGTACAAGTGTTCCAGTATCACAATTTTCTTCATAAGATGTGTGTTAATATTTCCTGTGCAAACAGCTCCTACAGGAATGTCCTTTTCTGCATATAACGTGTCTTTGGGTGTCTCCCTGTGCAGTCAACGCTGCTCATTCTTGTAAATGTTTTTTTTTTCCTTTGTCTACAAATAGATTGGGCAGAGGTGAAAAGAATATAAATTTATTTTATTCCCTTGTGTGCAGAAAAAAATAGGAAGTAGGGAGACTGAGTTTCATATATCCTTTTTCCCCGTCAGGCAACAAGAAGCAGCAGGTCACCACGTCCTCCTTGGAGGACGTGGTCGGGGTTGTCGTCGGAGACAGGAGCTCTTTCTTTGGGCACCCCTATCTCATCGGAACGGCTGGGCTCCTCCTTCCGGGTGGAAGGTGGTGTAGTGGCGGCCTCGCTGCCATCCAGCGTTGAGGCCCTTTTGGTACCCCCTTTCTTCAGGGTGGACGTGGTCAGTGTCACTGTCTGAGGCAGGGGCTCTTCGGACACCCCTACCTCGTCTGCACAACTGGGTTCATCCTTCTTGTGGATGGTGCTGGGTGACTGGGGTCGTCAGGGGGTTGCCTTTCCAAGGGGCTCTGCCATGACAGTTCGGACCAGGTTGGGGTCCTGCGGCCATGCTTGGCGGCCATTTTCCGAACGAGGTCCGTTGGGGTCGAGGGCAGTGTCCTAATGGATTCTGCTCCTCGAGGTGCTGGTCGTTCATCTCTCATTGGCGTGAGCTGGATACTCCTCTGGTAGACTTCCGGGCATGGTTCGAGGTCCCGGTGGGCTGCTTGCTCCCCGGGTGGCTGGTGGCTCAACTTTGGTGGGCATTTGTGGCAGGGGGTCGTCCTCCATCTCCCCTTCGTACAGGGTTCCGGCGGGGCAAGGGTGCATCTGCCCTCGTGTTTCTGTACGATTCCGTTCCCTGGCGTCCTCTGCCCAGTATACATTCTCCTGGCGTCCCATAACCATGTAGGGTCCTTCCCATTTGTCGGCTAGTTCCACGCTAAATTGTCTAGCCTTACTGAGCGGGTGGCTGTGGAGTAGCATGGCTTCGCCCATCCGGAAGCTCCTTACCCCTGTACTTGGCTGCGGGTATTTCTGGGCGATGTACTGGTCTTGAGCATTGCGTACCCTCGTGGTCCGGGCTAGGACAGCCTGTCTGACATCTTCTGGTTGCGGCATCTCGGTGGGTGCTTGTTCCCACTGCCAATTACCTGGGCGGCGGAGAATTCGTCCCAGGATGAGCTGACATGGACTGGTGTTCACTGCCTCATTATTCCTCCTCCTAAGGGTAAACAAAATATTAGGCAGGTGCTTGTCCCAATGGCGGTGGTCATCTTCCACACTGAGACGGAGACTCTTCTTGAGCTCTTGGTTTCTCCGCTTAATGGGGTTAGCTTGTGGATTATATGGGGGGGTCGTCCATGTTTCTACCCCGCATGAGTGTCAGGCTGTCTGCCAGTTTTTGCTGGTAAATTGGGTGCCATTGTCTGTTAATATGGCTTGTGGGTATCCCCAGTGGGGAAATATTTCAGTTTCGAACTTCCTCATTGTGTTCTGGTTTTCTTGGTTGAGTGGTGGGGAGGCTTCTACCCAGCGGGAAAACTGGTCGGTCACCACTATTAGGTATCTGTTGCCCCTTGTGCTCCTTGGGTAGGGTCCCATTAGATCAGCTACTAGGTGAGTCCAGGTGGTGTGGGGTCGACGGTGTATTCCCGTTGGCTGTGATACGGTGAAAGCCTTACCACGACAGTGCGCCTCGCAGTTCACGTACTGCCGTACTTTTCAACTTATCCCGTCCCATGTATATCGCTCACTTATGTCTCTGAGGGTCTCTTTGATGCCAGGATGACCGGCTTGTTGGTGGTCGAGGTGATGTCGGCAAAGGTCGGCCCTTAGGTTGCGTGGGCCCCAGACCTTCCACTGAGCCCTGGTTGTCCGCTTCAAGATCAGACGTCATCTCATAGTTTGAACATCTGGGGTATGTCCTTGAGGAGGCGCTGTGCGTCCGGGTCCTTCTGCTGGTAATAACTTATCTGGTATCAACTGAGTTGCAGTTGGAGAAGTCTGATGCGCTCTTCAGGGCTTCTAGGAGGGGTCATCCTTTCCCATTCCTCGTCCTTTTTGGTACCTCCGTCGAGGTCCAGCTGGCGGGATAATGCGTCGGGCAGGTCATTTGTTCTGCCTGGGCAGTGTTTCACTTCAAAGTCAAACTCTGTGAGAAACGTCTCCCATCGTCCTAACTTGGCTTTGGTGTTCTTCGACTCCCGTAGCCATTGGAGGGCCTTACAGTTGGTACAAAGTATGAAATGCCTTCCTTCCAAGTGGTACCTGTATTTTCTCATCGCCCATATTACGGTGAGACTTTCTTGTTCATTGATGTGGTACTTCTGCTCTGTGGAATTTAGGTGGGTGCTGGCATAGGCAATAACTTGGGGTTGCCCAGTGGGGTCCTCCTGGTATAGTACAGCGCCTAGCCCATTCTGGCAGGTATCTGTCTGCAATATAAGGGGGCTGTCCCCTTGTGGTCTGTGGAGTTGCTCAATATTTTGGAAGCTTCACTTTAGGTTTTGAAATGAATTGCAGTGTTCTTCTCCCCACCACTAACGTGTTTCCTTCTCTAGAAGGGGGTTGAGTGGTGCCATTTGTCAGGTGATGTCTAGTATGAAATCATGTAGCCAGTTACACAGACCCAGGAAACGGGCAGTTGTTTCTTATTACTTGGTTCTTCCGCTTCTATGGCTCGTATCAAGGCAGCTTGGGGGTAGTTCTCCTCTGGTGTGACTACGTGATCAAAGTATTCAATGGCGGTCTTTCCAAAATGGCTTTTGGAGAGTTTACAGTTTAGGCCATGCAATTAAAGTCTTTCTAGTACGCTCTGGAGGTGTCCGCAATGCTCTTCCCAGGACTTTAGTACACATTTATGTCATCTAGGTATGTGAAACAGAATTGGCCGATAAAGTCCGTGAGGACCTCTGCGGACATCAGTCTCTTGGAAGGTGGCGGAGGCATTTTTTAGCTCGAACGGCATTACTCTAAATTGCATTGTCTATCCCTCTGGCGTAGTGAAGGCTGTGTACTTCCTACTGTCTGGATGTACTGAAATCTGCCAGTACCCCAACTGCATGTCTAGGATACTGAAGATTTTGGCTTCTCCTATGTGATGGAGCGTGTGGGTAAGGTTGATAGCCGGAGGCGCGATGGGATGTGTAACGCCATTTAGGTACTTGTAATTTGCACAGAATCTCAACTGTCAGTCTTTCTTCGGGACTAGCATAGCATGACCCGGGAATTGTAGGGCATTCCGACTGTTCCACAATCCCTCGCTTCTTCATTGCTTGGACTTGCGTCATGATGTAGTGTCGCCTCCTGGCGGACACGCGGTACAGTCTGTTATAAACGGGCATGTCAGTGATGGGTCAAATTTTTCATGTTGAGTACTACACTTCTGGTGTAGTGATCGCCCTTAGCCAAAAGCTCCAGCGTAGTCGGCCAGTATCTGCCGCAGATGGGTGAATTCTGGTTCTTCTAGCTGGTGGTTAATTTCTACGGGTGCTATGGGGGGTCGGATCGCCGTGTCTGTCCCGTGCTCCCAGTTGACAGTTACCATATGCTTGTCTACCATATAAATACGTTGTGGACCATGGTCCATAACGCACTGTTGTTGACGTAGCCATGGTTGCCCCAAGATCACTTCTTCTGTAATCTCAGGTGAGACTATGTATTTGATCTGGTAAATTACCATGGTCAAAGTGATACGGCCGTCGACCTTGAGGGTCTGGCTATGCTGGGCCATATGCACTAGGTGGGTTTGAGGGCGAAGTGAAACTTGTGCTGGGATGAGAAAGCTACTTCGTATGAAATCCTGTTACACACTGCAGGGGTTCAGGCGTACCTGTTGTTTCCCCTTCCCTCGCTCGCCACCTGCCTTCTGGCTTGACTGGGCAGTCCCGGGTGGAAGTACTGTTCCGGACAGAATCAGGAGTGTTGTGGTAGGGGGTGGGGAAGGGGGAGTGTTCCTCTTAGGCTCGAGCAGCTTAACTGCTTCCTGGCTTTTACTGCTAAGTGTCTTGTCCAGAATGGCCTGTGCCTTGAAATTTTGCTCTGCCTTGCGAGCTTTCTCAACTAATTCATCAACAGATTGCCACATAGGAAGTTGGAGTTGGTTTCGTAATTTCAATAGCAGCATACATGTAATATTACGAACACAACTTTCCTCGTTCCCTTCGGGGAAAATCCGGTAGAACATCTGCACTTTCCGTCTTAGAAAAATTTTTGCCTCTTCCTTGGCGACCTGGGTTTGATTGTGGACCTCCGTAGTTAAGTGCGCCAGTACTTCCTCACCTAAGAACTGGGTTGCAAGACATCAGCAAAGCTATCCTCATTTTGTAATGAACTCTCCATAATTGTTCCACCAGTATAACGCTTTTCCTTTTAACTGCTTTTGGGCTTTGACAACCCATTGTTTAATTGGGACCTCGTTTTCACCAAACTCCCTGTCACATTCCTGGGTAAATGCTACTGGGTCCTTATGGGGTCTTCTCGCGAATTCTTGTAATTGAGGCCCATCGCTACCCCAGGTGGACATTATGCTATGCTGAGTGCTGGGATTGTTGGGTCTGTATTCTGCCACGTGCTTGCACACCTCAACACCTGTATACTAAGCCCGGCCTAGTGATCCTTTCGTTCGTCCAGTCTATGCATAAGTGATGAAACGTTTGCGCACATATAATACACCACACTGTGTTTATCCCCTGTCCGGTGCAAGTAAGCCAGCTGCAGTATGCAGTCTGGCGGGTTCGACATTCATCGCAGCGGTATTCCAGCCCTTCAGTATAACGGGGCTCATTATTCCACCCTAAGCACAGGTAGTGGAATCTATTCTGGCAGTGTGTGCAACTAATGTGACTTACCCTTGTTTCTAGGCATGTGGGTATGTTGCGCCTTTCGGTTTGGTTATCAATGGCCTCGTCCATTGTGGTGGCAGCTTCGCCTTGGTCGGCAATTCTCACATTTGGTTCGGACATCTTGGCTAGTTACAATTGAGGGTCGCAGGGTGTTTACAAGCTCCCCGAAGTCTGGCTGGTTTCAGTTTGACTCCTGGCTAGATTAACTGGTTCTCGGGGTCGTGCTGGCCAGGTTTTGCTTTACTACTCAACTAATAAAGTGCTGTGACCCTACGTTGGGCGCCACAAAAACACTTGACGCATGACATTGGATTGACTGATGGCGACGTCACTGTCAGGCAAGGTTCTATCGTGCCAGTCAGACACACGGGCTAACTAACTGTGGTGAGGGTTTTACCTATTGGCTGCTGTTTGTATAGGCTGGGGCGCGTTGCCTGGCGGCATGGTACAAAGTCTGGTGGGAGTTTCGCGGTTCTCCGCATTGTTGGTGTAGGCACAGACACTCATTTACCTGCAAGGGCCATGGCCCAGGGTAGCTCCTGGCTAGGTCATCGCTGCTACTTCTGACTGGAACTAAGGCCCGGTCCTTGGGCAGTGGTGGTTCTGCTGGTCCTCGTGGTTCTGAAGCACAGGTTGGCAATGCCCAGAGGCACTGGAAGTCCCAGGCGAATGTTCACGACGATTGGGTGTGGCTTGCTAGCGGTCTTGTGTGGTGGCTGAAACAGGGAGAGTGGGGAGACTGGGAGGTGAGGCCTCTCCAATTGTCAGGCGGCTTGAGCTAGTTCCCAGGGAGATAGACTGCAGAGGGCAGTTGGCACTGGGTTGCAGTTCAATTGGCTAGGTTCGGAGGCAGTAGCTGCCCTAGTTATGTGTGTATCCAGTCGGGGCTAGTCCACCCAGACGCAGTCCTTTAGCTCCAATCGGCGAAAATAACGTGGTGGATGGAGCTGTGGGCTGATCAGGATGTTTAGTCTCGTCATGGTGTGTGCTCCAAAAGGGGTCAGGCCACCAGTATTAGTCCTATCATTCCAACTGGCGAAAATAACAACACAGTGGATGGAGTGAGTTGGCTGATCTGGGTGTCTAGCTGCTTTGTGGATTGAGTTTCTAGTGGTTGGGGCTCTGCTGTACGTGCGCACCAAGTACCATTGCGTACCTGGTCCACAGTATGGGTGGCCGTATAATGGGTATGTTTTGCGACGTACTTATGCCCGGTTAAGGGAGCCCGTAGTCCTACACTAATGTCGGCAAAGAGGTTTCCGAGATGTGGTTTCGTGCTTTTCCTTAGTAGGTTGATGTCTACTGGGATGTAAGTCACAGTCACCCTAGAAATAAGTACTCTGAGGTTAGATAAGATCACGTGTTTATTCCCCAGAGGAATAGACACAGTGGTCTATACTAACTTCTATCTATCAATTAACTGTAACGTAATTAATCTACGATAATCCAGGTGAAGGGGACCTGGGTCTAAACTAGACAATAGCAGATGCGGCTAGGTAGCTATAACAACAGACCCTAACTAACTCTATGCTGTTGTCCAAAGGGACTAGGGGTTTACTGCTAAAGTAGCAGCGAGTGCAATAGTGGGATGAAGACTTCTTCGAGGGAGAACGTCTGGAAGATGTATTTTGATGGTAGCAGTGGTCCTTCATGAGGAAGGTGGTATAAGCAGAGAGCTCCAGTACATGTGGTGGAGCGAGCTTCTGAGTATCAACTGGCATTTCATGGGCTGTGCGCTCGCTTATATGGACGGCCGGCTGCGGGTCCTTCTGCACCCGTAGGTTGTTCGGGTATCTTCGGGCTGGAGCTCCTCTCTTAGCGGTAAAGGCCGCATTCTCTCGGGGCAGACTGAAACCATCATAATCTCATTGTTAATATAAAATTAATTAAGTCCTTAATAATAAATCATCTACGACTACCCAATCGTTCATAAAAAATATTAGGTAAACAAAACAAACCCAGCGCTGCTCAGCTGGCTTCTATCACACGCAGGGGTGATTAACAGACACATGACGTCTGATATACTGGTGTAGATGGCCTTGACTGCCATGACCTCGGGTGTCTCTTGCCTAGGGGCATGCTGGTGGACTCTGGAAGCAAGTCATCCTGGGTTCGAACCCCACTCAGAGTGACATGAAATTATGTGAAGATGAGGCAAAGTCATACTTGGTAAATATGTCAGTACAGGTTACGCATCACGTACAAGGAAGGTTGGTTAAAAAACACATTGAACTAGTAGAAATAATAGATACATAATTTCTGCAATAAAAGAATGCAATGCATTTTGTGAATATTTTTGAGTTGAGTCTTTGAGATCATGATGAAACTACAAAAAAGTGAAAAACCGGGTGTGTTTAGAGGTTTGTTAGTTCGTTGCATCTTCATTAAAGTATTATATAATGTTTAACTTTGTGCCCTCCTTTGAAATTCTTCCTGGAGCCGCCATTGCTGCAACACAATTCAAGCGACTCTTTATGCTATATCAGTTACCAGACTTTCTTAAGTTTACGCATGGTACAGGCACAGATTAAATAGGTTTACAGACCCTAATGTGGCGGGGTCTATAAGATCTAGCGCTTAGCCTTTATGGTGCTTTGTCGGGCGGGTAGGCCGCCCGCTTGGCATGAAGTCGATCTGTGCTTGAGCTAATTTGCGATTGTGGGGTGTTGGCGGAGCTGCTGGCTTACCTCCCACAGCTGGTCGACGGGTGCTCGTCGACGTTGGTCCAATAGTGGGCCTCCTGGCCCGGCTGGGCGGTCTTGACGGAGTCTGCTGGACGACTCAGCAGGGAGATGTGTTCAGCTGCGGCTGGCAGGCTGAATAGTTGACCCTATTCATCTTGGAATTTTATACTCTCCAGCTATTGCACTTGCCATGTTTACTTTCACTATCATCGTCGTCGTCACCTACAAGCAAGAATTCAGTACTGACTCATCATTAAAAACTCCATGACTATTTAACATTTCAAGTTTTCCTTCACACATTTTTGACGTCTGCCTAGTACCCAGTGACCTGGACTCATAACCTGTTTTATGTGGACGGAGAACAAGAAAAATTAATAAACATTTTATTTAATTCGGTGGAAAAACATGGGCTGGTTATTTATTACAAAAAAACATTATTGCCAGCTTATGTGAACTGTAAAAAGAAAAAGTACATACTGACACATTAGGCGACATAAAAATAAATTCATAGAGACCACAAAAACAATGTGCAACACACCCACACACACAGTATTTCACAAAAAAATATTTTAAGTACGAGTGTATGCTACATAATATATTAAATACTAATATATTTAAAAAAAAAATAGAAAGTTCAATATTATAGTGATGCGTGATGCATTTTCCAGTTACAGTTTGTAATGCATCATCAGAGTATTCCGATGCCAGTAGAATCTAAATATCGTGATTCAACATTTTTATTGAATTTTTAATCATTTTACAATAAAACTTTAAAAATACGTAATTTTGCAAGATTCAGCAGTGTATTTAATATAATTATAAACTTTTTGTTAAAAAAAATCACTGTAGTAATTAACTAATTTCCACATCTAATGCTGTTTCATTAAGAAACAGTTTTGCAATCTGTTTTGATGTACAAATCTTTCCTGCTATAATTGTAAGCATTTATGTCTTTAAAATGCTACATACTACTATAGCATTGACACACTTCCTCTCTGTAATTTTTTTCCAGTATTCAAGATAAGCTTAATATGACAGTCAGCAAGTGTGTTGTGGACAGCATGACTCAAGGCTTCCAAGCTCATCAAGCACTGATAGAGGACAGTGTTCGGACAGCTGTGCAATCACGAGCAGTGACACCTGCCCCACAAGTGCTGGATAATCAGCTGAAGCAAAATCAGATTTTGCAGTACATAAAACAAGGCCACATAAATGCAGCATTCCAAGAGGTAAGAGTTTTGATATTAAATCACACAAAACCAATCTATGCATATATTTTTAGCAATGGTCAAATCTTTACTTATTAATTCAGTTTTCTAGTCAATCACAAAATCATTCTTAAAACTAATTTTTTATTATTTTAGGCAGTCAATAATTTGTTGCTGTTTGTATGCACATATTTTTTTAGTTCATGTCAAGTTTATATGAGCTTGTTAAGAAACCCTAAATCTTTAATCTTTACTTGAGTCAAACTACATATTTATTTAGTTTTTTTGTTGAAATATCCGTAATGCATAGAACTGTTCACAAAAATTGTTTTTGTGTGTACCTTATTTCTTGAATACAATAGAACCCCTTCTTTACATTCCTTGATATGGCACACTCCTGCATTTTATGTCTACTTTATTTAGTTCCTTTTTCTGCATACGTTTCCCTGTCGTTACAATTCCTTACATTTTGCAGCAATTTTTCCTGGTTCCTTGGAAAGTGTAAAAACCAGGTTTCACTGTATTTTAATACAGACAGCTGTTTCAACACTCTTGTGTCAGTTGGGAATTGATTTACATTTTGACTTAACTCTTTAGGAAAAATAATTTGTGTGACATCTGTTAATTTTGAGAGCAGTTTTGTTCTACAGAGATAAAAATTAAAGGAGCTGTTAATAAATTGTGGAGACAAATGTGTGCAGATTTCTATATGGTTATCCTTCGTGACAAGTAGAGGTCTGAGTATTCAAAAATCAAGCTCAAGCCGAATACCTACTTTCGGCTCGAGCTCTGCGCGAAATATTTTTCAGGCTCTAAAAATTTGAGTTTCTATATCATTTAGTCAACAACCGGTGAGACTGTGTTTTACTGTTAATGAAAGAAAATACCACATTTTTATTCATCAAATGAAAATATTTAAAATGTAAACATCTCAGGTAAAAGGATCCCTGAGTACTGGAGATGTGAATGCTGATTAACAGTAAAATCATTTTTTAACTGGGCTGCAAATCTACCTAAGATGCAGTGTTTGATGGAACAGTTTGTTAAATGTTTGCTAGAAAATAAGACATTATTCATTCATGAAACAATTTTTTAAAAGGCAGATGTGTTGCTGTTAAAATTATTTATTAGACCAGCATAGGTATATGAACACAGATTGCAGTCAAAATTAGCAGAAAAATGGGTTGCAAATCAGTCTAAGATGCAGCACCCAACAAGACAATTTGTTAGAAAAATAAGACTATTCATACTAACACTTGTTTTCACAAGGCACAAAATTGCAAAATTTTCACAAAATCTACTTTAGTTATTTGAAATTGCGTAGTAAACAAACGCTTTGGGAAAATGTGAAAGTATGTGCTGAATCAATAGTTCATTGGAACGACATTCAATAGTATGGAATAAGACATAAAAACTTTAAAAAAATGGCATTTGTTTAGGTTATCATAAAAAACTTAAACTTGATTAAGTTTTTGATACGATAATATAAGTTACCAACGGAGAATTTTACATTTGTCGTAATGTTAATGTCGCAGTGTGCAAGTATTCCAATAAAGAGCATATGTGTGCCTTAAACATTCACTCGCCAACAACACAGCATGTAAACAAGAACAATTATTAGTTCTGCGCAAATGAACATTTTGCAAACATCAATAGCAGCAGCAGAGAAAACCGAAATCTACAGTGATGAAAAAGTGTGGCTGATAAAGGGAATAACAGTCAAATTTTACAATGGAATCTTTTATCTTCTCATAACCTGCCAATTATGTATGTGAAACCACAAAAAAATGAAAATAGTTTTCTTAAGTTACTAGGTCTTTTAAGTTTTTTCAGTCAAATTTTTGAGCCAATGTAATATGTGGCACCCTCCAAAAATGTTATCATTTGCATAATAGTAATTTTTATGGTTGCGTTTTTAAAAGGAGATTTTTATTTTATGTGGGACTCGTGCTGGTGATGCATGCCATTACTTTTATTTTATACATTCATGTCAACTGTCTCTTTTATATGCACACACATGAACTGTATTCATAGACTGATAAGTAACTTTTTTATTGAACTGGCAAATTTCAGCCATTGTAATAACATATTTACGTAAAATCAAGCTCTCGATAATATTTTGCTGAACAAAAGTTAATTGTGCACGTACTTTATTGTTTGTGATATTGTATTTCATTTTTAAAATCACAAAAAAATTTTTGCTTGATTTTAGAAAAGTTGTAAAAAAACATATTAAAATTATTTCTTTGATACTAAAGAAATTATACAAACATTTTCAAAGAAAAGAGGCATAGATTACCTTTAGAACACTAATATTATCTTTATTATAAAACTTATTTTTTTCTCTTCAATAAAAGAGCTCAAACTCAAAGCTCAGGAACTTTTCTGTTAACACACTCTGGCTCAGTTCAAACTAAAAATTCCAAGTTTGCAGACCTCTAGTCACAAGTTTTCCTGAGAAATGTTTATTCACTTTAAAAAGTACAGTAAGCCCCCAGTTTTGCAACCCCAGATTTTGTGGCATTCTCGGGAACCATAAGAAAAACTAAAAAATTTAAGAAAAATAAAAAACTGTCGGCAAAAATTCAAGAAGTCACTATCAAATTATAAATGGTAGTTAGCATGCAGCAATAAAATATAATGGTTGTATTGCTACTATTAATTAGTAGTCCAAGTAGTCCACTATATTAAAAAAAAAAAATCTGCAAAAATACGTTTAAAACTGGCTGGACGATGCTCACTGTGCATGCCTGTTAAGTTGGGCTGCATGCACGACTTGTGACCATGCTTTGTCTCAACCACACCCCTTTTCCCCATTATGCACCATTATTAGTGTGTATGTATACTCTATGTTGTGTGCTTAGGAAAAGTGCTAGCTAGCCACCCCTAATTTTGTGAGAACATATTTTATAGGGGTTGCAATTTTACAGGGTTATTCTCAAAAACTGAAGAGAAAAACCTGTGCAGTTATAAGAGGGAGGGGGAACACTGCAGCAGACCAACCTGTCCCTCCACGGGCTCATTTATTCCTACCTGGTTGGTCACGAGCGGGAGGGCCCAAGTACACCAGGCGAGTTGCTAGGCAAATTGTAAACTACCTAAGGGTAGGAACGAGGTCACATTTGGCCATTCCGAGTTCACCCAAAAATAGCTGAAGCATGTCCTTCCAAGCCGAATGTTCACTCTTGTACCTTGCACTTGTGGACAATGCGCACTGGAAATCATGTATATGAGTATTTCATTTTATTTGGAATATGTCTACCTTTTGAACTGATTAAT
Source organism: Clitarchus hookeri (assembly GCA_002778355.1). NCBI lineage: Eukaryota > Metazoa > Arthropoda > Insecta > Phasmatodea > Phasmatidae > Clitarchus > Clitarchus hookeri. The sequence continues at coordinate 1,053,903 of NQII01001063.1, forward strand.
ATTTAATTTAAAAATCGTATGAATTTTAAGGCAGAGGCAAATAAATATGGTCTTGTTTCTTGAGAACCTTCTGCAATTAATAATTCAAAATCACATCTTCTGATTTTTTGCATAAGATTCCATGTAGTGCTTGCCATGAGTTATGTGGCGCTCAGTCTCTGTGCTTACACATTACTTAGCGACAAAGGGGTGTCCTATACGTCCTAGGATACCAGTTTATTCAAAAGACATGTCTCATATTTTTTTTACAAGAAGCTACTGAAAATTGACTTCACACTCTGTAAAACTTTATGTGTCACCTGATGTACCAAGTGGACTCTCCATGTACCAATAAACCATGTCCACAGTTCATTTTCAGTGGTCCTGGTAAAATTCCTTATAAATAATGATAAAACTAGCCACTGTTATCTTTTATCGGATATTGCATCGATCAAAATATATTTTGGTCCCGTGACCTAATATTTCCCGCAACGATAGTTTTTAATCTGGTTGTTTATGCAAACTATAACTGGATGTGAAATATATCACGCTCGCCGCAGTTTATTACTGCTTTACGGCGCAGTGCGAGTCTGGCTTGCTCCCTCTCCTTACACGCCTGACCTGACAAGAGGGGAAAGCGGTTACCTAGCAATCAGCGTGGCGACCTTGCATCCTCTCTCTCTCTCTCTCTCTCTCTCTCTCTCTCTCAAAAAAGTGTCCCCTCTCTCTCCAACAGAGCACTACCTGGCAATCGTAGAAATTTTATCAAGATTATCCATCTCTCAAAATAGTTACACCTATCGTGACTAATATTTTAAAGCAAATGGTTTCGCCTGAATATGTTATGCAGTACATTTTAACGAGGAATTATTATTTGCAAAGATGTTTTCTTGTGTGACTTTAGGTCGTTTTTTTCCCATAAAGTTGGTGTTTAATTGTATCTGGCGTAAAATCGACACAATTTTAAAACAAAATATTAATTTAACTTAATGGACAACATCTTTGTGAATAAAATTATATGCCCAGAAGCATATACTTGACCTCCCCTTGTTGCCAAAAATTGTTTGAACATCGAGCGACGTGTACTACCTAACGTAAAGTTCATTTTCAATAACTTCCTGTGGGTAAATCGGAGGATTTATATTAATTAATTTTAATAGAGACGCGTCTTTAGAATAAACTGATATCTTTTAAGGATATCAGTTTATTCTCAGTAAGCTCAGTAAGCACCAAGCCAGAGTGCAGCGTAACTCGCAACTGGCGTAAGTGTACAGAAAAATGAGAGTACATGGTTTTGAATAATTAATTATTAAATACAGTAAAGAAATAAATTTTAATTGCCTTATTTAATCATTTCTGTCTCAAAATTACATTTTTTTTTTGCAGTGAAATATAATTAATTACTTTAAATGACAGACATTTGCCACGTGCGCGAGGTGTCCCCACGTCTTAGATAGCGGCGTGGAGGGGTACATTGTTTCACTCCTCCCACGACTGAAGCTTCCCCTTCTCCGCCTCGCCCGACATGAACACACTGCCGGTTGATAATTTCTCCGCACACTCTCAGCTGATTGAGTGAGCGCAGGACTATCAAAATTTGGCTTGCAATCTGTTTCTTCTTTTTTTTTTATTCCCATTTTTATTATGTTTACTTGTTATATTTTATTCACAGATAATGTACAGCTCTTTTTATACTAATCAGGTTAGAAGTTGTATTTTATTGATGTACATGTGAGAACCCTCATCTACTGATATCCCGGATACATGGAAATTTTTTGACAGTCCCCTGAAAAACTACTGATATGGAGTCTACTGTATAAACATCTGTCCAGTCGTGTACTGTAAGGGTGGTCAAGGGGGGAGTAGTGGGAGTGTGTTCGTACACACATGGGTGAACTCCTGGCCTATATGTCTGCCACAGCCACAGACGGTGTAACCAACCTTTGCGCCCCTGGTACTCACCTGAGCAATAGCAGGGGCACCTGCTGCAGCTGTAAATGCCCCTTCAGCTCATCACTCTGCATGTCGCCAGTCTAGGTATGTATCCCAGCCACCGCCAGCTACCCCATGGTACATCTTATGTGAACTGACAAGGTGGGAAGTTCTGTTGCGCACCAAAGGACTAATCTTGACCACACATATCACAAGCAGCTTATGCTAAATGTATGACAGCATGCATTATGATATACCTCTTAGTATACCAAACTCAAAAGTTCATCAAAAAAACTTTAAAACAGAGTTCTTTCTTTTGCAGAGTTGTAGCCTACTTCTCAGTTGGTTGTGTTGCTCAGCACATGACCTTATGAAAATTTTGTTGTCGTCATCATGAATCACATTTTGGTATAGAATGTAGAAGGTGATTCTTCGCAGCTAGCTATAGTAAATCATCTTCTAATGGAATTGGGGAATATTTTATTAAGAATGTTTACCAAAGCCATTTTACTTAAGGCCTAACTGACTTGGCCATCTTGAACAGAACTTACATATAGATGCAGAAAGCACTGACATCAAAAGAAATCACAATTCATTATTTATTAGTACATATGCTAACACATACATATATACATACACACACACATATATACATACATACATACATACATAGATAGGCAGTTTTGAAAATCAGTGAACTGGCAACATTGTGCCGATAGTATGGAAGTAGTTCTATGATTGTAGCCCGTAAAGATATTCTGTGGTGAAGATAGCCTGTGGTGTGCTTACTTATGTGAGTGAAGTCAACATGCAGTTTTTTTTTTTTTTTTTTTTCCCCTTGTAAAATTTGAAATGTTGTGTATAATACAGTGCTGAATGAGAAGGTTATACCATTAATAATCAAAGGATTGCTACCGAATTTTGTGTGAAGTTACTCTCAAATGTGGGTAGGAAACTTTGAGGCAATCAAACAAGCATATGGTGAAAAAGCAATGGGAAGATCGGTCTAATTCAGGTGGTGGGAGTATTTTAAAGAAGGCGGAAGCAGTGTGCAGGCTCACTTGAGAAGTGGGTGCCCAGCTAAATCTTTGAACGGCGAGAACATTGTGAAAGAAGACGTGTGATGGTTAGGGCTGAATTGGAAAGTGTCACATGTGCACAAAGGTTCTTGAGTTGTCAGGCCAGTGACACAGGGGAACATCAACTCTACTGAGGTGAGTTGCAACAATGCTGCACTTGGCTTTGATCAGTCCCGTGTACAGTATTGGACAGCTAGGCTGTCAACAAGGTATGTAGTAGTCAGTAAAGATGAGAGTTGTCCGGGCAGCTAAGGTTGTGGCCGGTGCTGGTTTACCTCGTAGAGGCCGTCCTGGAGTTAACTGATGGCTGGCGGTAAGTGTCTGGGGTCCTATCCTAGGGCTGTCCATGTGGTGGGCGTCAAGGTGGTCCTCGGAGGTACTCGGCCCATCTGGTTACTGGAGACATTAGCTGTCATCAGCAGTCATCGGGTGGCTCCAGCGATGCCCAAGCCACAGGCAGGCCCAGTCGCAGTTTGACTATGACGGGGTGCAGCCTAGGGGTGACTGTGGGGTGAGTCCCCAGCAGTCTATGGGCAGCTTAAGCTCACTCTCGAGGGGAGGTGTAGCTGAAGGCTGACCGGGAGGGGTTATGTAGCAACTGATAGGCTACTGTGGCTGTAGTTTCCTTCTTATCGCTACACTTTGTGCCTCCTCTATGGGTGAATGGCATAAGGTTAGGTACTAAAGGTCCACCTCGACAAAACAGGGACAGGCGACGGTTTTCCTAACAATGGTGTGTCTGGGGGTGATCGGGTCACGCCGCATCAGTCCTGTCACTCCAATCAGCGAATCTCATACTGTGGATGGAGTGGGTTAGCTTGACTTGGTTTGGCCCTGCCACTTCATTGTGAGTCACTCAGAGGTGACCAGGTCACTCCTCATCATGCCTGACACACTAACCGGCGAATTGCATGTGGTGGATGGAGTGGGATAGCTGACTTGGGTGACCTACTAATTTCCTTGCAGTGTGTATGTAGTATGTAGTGGTTGGGGGGAGGGGGCTATACCATACAAATGCACCCAGCACCTTTAAGCACGTGGTCCACAGTATGTGGGGCTGACAAAGGTGTGGTGTTTTTGACGTATTTGTCGCCTGGTCAAGGGAAGTCTGCAGTCCTACACTAGTTAAGCTAAATCAGATTTAAAGTCGTGGTCACCTGCTTCTCCGTTGATGGGATAGCACCTACCAGGTGAAGATAGGTTAATGTTCACCCTAGAATAAGAACACCATGCTTAGACTTGAATATGTGTATTCAAAGTAAAATAAACCCGGTGACCAGTACTATCTCCTGCGCTCTCATGATTCCTAAACAACTGGCGGAAGTTACGTTAAAACAGGTGAAGGGGACCTGTTGCCAAAATAAACTAGAGCAAACGAATTAGGTGGCAGTGAAAACAACTTTGACCCTTACTGTTGACTAGGTTGTACAGAAGGGACTCTGGTGTCACTACCAAAGTGGTGAGTGCGGTGTAGGAGGTTGAAGACTTCTTTGGGGGTAGCTGGTGTGGAATACTTTTGGGCTGTTGGTTCTTCGTAAGAAAGACAATAGCAGAGAGCCCTATCACGGTTGTGGTTGCTGGTGCTCCCTTTTGGCTTCCTTCGGTTCTGGCATTTTTGGCGGGGTTGCTTCTGCCTTCATGGCCGGCACAGCCCTTGCTGCGCTCTCTCGGGGGAAGATGAAGCAGGGTAGTTTCCCTGTGTGCAGGTGGTATCCGGCGCTTACTTAGGGGCAACCGGCGTGCCTGGCTTCACTTGGTTTCCTTGGCAGGGGCAATTACTTGACGCGCGCGTCTGGCATAATGGGTAGTTTGGGCTCGTCCGCCATTTCCTTGGTTATCCCAGGTTGGGAGAATGCCTGTCGGCTCTAGAGGCAAGCAGACATGGGGTTTGATAATCCGTTTGGAGGGTTATGTCGCCGCACGTGATGAGTTGGAGTTGCACAAACAGATTATGCCTAGTATACGTCACACGTCAATCCGCCCACCGTTGCGACGTAAACTCGTCTCCTAGAATTTGTGAGCTGAAGTGATGGAGTACTATCGCTCGAAATATGAGACGTTGCCTTCTGTAGCTCCTGCTATTCTATGCGCGCTCTGCGCTGGTGTGTGGCGTTTTTACTCATGCCACAGTGTTTCTCTTCCAAGCGGGCGACAGGTGAGGCGAGTAGCCCGCTTATAGCTTTAACCCCCTGGGGAGAGAGTGTTACACGGCTTGTACTCGTGTCTGGAGAATGAACACGCCCTTCTTAGTTACTGTAAAACGTTTTGCTCACATTAAATAGCTGTGGGCTGTGGTTACGTTACAATCATCTTCACGATTTAACCTGCATTTACTAGTATAATGTATTCACGGTAACTTCAAGATTTTCTGAAGCCCTGCAAAAGATCTACTTTCCAGCCCATTTCGTATCCTTCTGCCAAAGGGTAAACAAACATTGCCNTAAACCTGCCGTGGCACTGAAGGCGTGTTAAAAACGTGTCTTGCTCTGTGGCCTCTCCTGCTGGTTGCACGGCAGGTTACTAACGTGTGTCATTGGGGTCTGCACTAGGCCGGCGCCAAACTTTCCATCTTTTAGGCTGGTAACTACTTATACATCTTAATGTACATGAGTTACCTGTGAATTAATTTATATTACATCTAACAGTCATACGGGTCACCTAGAGAAAAAAAATTAAAACATATAACCCTCAAAACAACGCTAAATATCATTACTATTTACAATTTTCTGGTTCTCTCTGTCTTTGTGGCTGCACTGCAGTCCGGTGGCAGGCCTCTGCTTGCAGCGCGACCTTCATTAATTATGTATGATGTGGGTTCTTGCCCTTCCCAGCTAGGCTGCGGGACACACTCTGGGTTAGTGAGTCATTGGTAGCGTGTGCTTTGAAAGTCAATCCCTGCTGTTGACACTTGGTCACGTTCCTTGAAGGTGCACTGATTATACACTGGTCATTAACACCATGATGTATTTTCAATGTGACACTTGCTGCTGGGTGGTTGGTTTCCACGTTTTTTATTCAGGGATACACCCTTTATTATTTCACGGGATGGTAAGTCCTGTCTTTGTTCACTGTTTCTATTGTCCTTGATGTCCGTGCAAGGCCGCATGTTGTGGGTACGACTACCTGATTGGCTTCGTGGACCGCCGCATGGTGATTCCCACTCTTATATGTTTACTTAATTCTTTTACAGTCAACTTTGAATTCTACAACCCTTCATGGATCTCAGGAAAATGGCAGTTATTTTGAGAGGGTTATTATTGGAAAATTGTTTTATGGCTCCCCAAAAAAGGGTTGTTATTTCGAGAGGGTTGCTATTCCGGAGGTCTTAGAATCAAAAATTAACAAATTGCTTACATTGCTGCTATTTTTAAAAATGTCTGACCCACTTAAAACATTTAAGTTTACATAAACCCTTGTGGTACTACTTGTGTGCAAAATTTTATGGGAATCTATTGATTGGTCCCCAAGATATGGCATAAGAGCTCCACTTTCTCATGTGGTTCTATTTTCATAAATGCACATTCAATGTTTGTCACAGATACACTGGCTATATATAAAGTTTGGTTGAAATTATTTGGGACATTGGTACACTAACCCAAAAAATATACATAGCTGTTATGTTGAAAATATGTGATTATCCTGATTATCCCCTTAAGACATATTTTAGGTGGACTACAAAAGTATAACTTCTTGCCCGAATTTGGTGAGAATCTGTTGATTGTTTCCCAAGATATAATATAAAAACTTTGAGAACTTTTTTTTTTTCACTGTAAAAAATGGTGCACAAAAGAGTCTCTGTGTAGACACATTCAGTTTTCTAAATTATTACTGCAAACGTACAAAATTAAGTTGTTATTGGTTACAAAGTTTTGTAGCTATAGCATACTAAAATAAAATATTTCTGTGGCCGCCATTTTGAAAATAAGCACGTGGCAATCTTAAAAATATAGCAGTTTGTACTGCTTGCTCTAATACTATCTGTTTCCCNTCACTGTAAAAAATGGTGCACAAAAGAGTCTCTGTGTAGACACATTCAGTTTTCTAAATTATTACTGCAAACGTACAAAATTAAGTTGTTATTGGTTACAAAGTTTTGTAGCTATAGCATACTAAAATAAAATATTTCTGTGGCCACCATTTTGAAAATAAGCACGTGGCAATCTTAAAAATATAGCAGTTTGTACTGCTTGCTCTAATACTATCTGTTTCCCAAAATTTGATGTTTGTATGCTCGCAGTATCTATCACAAAGTTAAATTGAAATTTGTTACATGATTTTGTAGATATAGCATAATAATCTAAGATGTTAATATGGACACCTTTTTGAAAATAAGAGCCTGGGCTACTTAAAACATGTCGGTTTATACGGTCTGCCAAAGTACTACCTGTTTGCCAAATTTGGGAGTTATCAGATAATTGTTTCCAAAGATATTACATAAAAATTTGTTTATTTATAACTCTCTACAAAATGGCAGAGAAGAGACTCTTCGTAGACACATTTGATGGTTGTAATAGATACTGCAAATATACAAAGTAAAGCAGGAATTTGTTACATGGTTTCGTAAATCCAGCATACTAAGCTAAAATATTTATATAGCTGCCATTTCTTAAATGTATGAGATACTTAAAATATCAGTTTACATGGCCTGCTGTAGTGCTACATATTTGCCAAGTCGGGTAGGAATTGGTTGTTTGTTTCCCAAGATATGACATAAAAACTTTATTTATTATATTGGCACCATCTTACAAATGGTGGACAAAAGAGTCTATGCATTGGCACATTTTATACGTATAATAGATACTTTCAGCATACATATTTTGGTTGAAATTGGTTAAACTGCATTATAGATACACCAAATAAGCCTAAAATATTTATATCAATGCCATTTTGAAAAAAAGTACCTAATCCATTTAAATTGCATATTTTTACATGGACTGCTGTAGTATTACTTATGTGTCAAATTTGGTGAGAATCGGTTGAGTAGTTTTTCAGATATAATGTAAAAGCCTTATTTTTCATGTAGTGCTATCTTCCAAAATGGCATGCCAATAAAAATATTTATTTTTAAATTCAGTACTCAAATGACACATTGTCAACCTACCAAATTTGGTTTAAATCAGTATGACATACCGCCCTGAATTTTTAAGCGGTCCCATTTCGTAAAGAAGTACATACAACATGGTCTAAAACTACTAAGAGTCGAATGTCCTTATAAAGTACTATGTGTACCAAGTTTGTTAACGCAAACACGGTTTGCACACACAACAAACTATCGTTGGCAGTACAGAATAAGCTTGCTGGGCATTTGCCAAATCCGCCCTACATTTTATTATAGTAATGACAAAAAACATTTGCAACAGTTTTTGTACAAAATACAAAAAACCTTTTGGCAATGACTAATTAAATGTTACCAGATTTAGACAGTTTCAGCCCTGTTAGAATTATTTAATTCTTCATTTAGCAATTTAATAAGCAACATATTTTATAAACATTTAGCTCTTAATATCTGCATTATCAATATGTTCAGTACTAAGGAGGAAATAATAATTATCAAGATTAAGAAATGAAAAACAACTTCTCCACTGTCCGTGTCCATTTTAGTGTTTCAAGAGTACTAGTTATTACACACAGTTCACAGGCAAGAACTAAATAAATGGGAAGCGCACAAAGCAGATGGCAGCATAGGTAACAGTACTAATTCTAGAAATGTGAACAGACTTCAAGCAAGCATCCCTTCCTCTTTAAGTCGTGACTAAAGAGATGAAACTATTGTAAAACCAAAAGTAAAAAAAAATTTTTCTCTGGCAGTTACAATTAATAAGTACCATAGTTAAGTTACAAGTTATCTTGCAAAAAATGTAACTAGTTACCAGAATAAATTACTTTAAAGTAACTCATTGCTGAGTTACTTGTTCCTTTTGTTAAGTTACTGCACAACACTGATTCCAGCGTAAAGTATTTAAAGTATTTTGGGGCGTGCCTACATTTTATCTTTAATATTACATCACTATATGATAGATGTAGTACTAAACATATAATAAAGGCGAGTTCCAAGCACACCAGTTTGCAACCTTGTATGTATAGGTGAAATGGCATGTGACATGTGCTATGTTGCCCATAGCAATCCCGGGATTCTAGATTTTGGGCATGAAAATGAAGACCTGTTGGCGGCACCATTATGTATCATTGACAACAATTGAAAAGTTTTGCACCATTTCTTATTAATTACAAGTTAAGAAATATTTAGAATAAATATCCTACCTTCCCTAACACATGAAATACATTTTATTTGTTGATGTATGTGTGGATCTCAAACTAATGTAGTCCTATGAGAAATTTACAGCACAACCTCAATTTTGAAAATCATACAATTGTTATATGTACTTCCTGGCTATATACACTTGGGACAAAAATACACCAATGTTCAATACCTATTGTATGCACTTTCAGCGTATAAATCACAAAAGCGTAGTGGCTTATCAAGGTTTGATTCTAGGACAATTTTTGTTTTCATGTCTTGCAAATTACAACCATTAATGCACCTCAGTTTTTTGTTGATTTGCTTCAGTTTATTGTTTTTTGTGTCTCTTTAGCCCGGCCCTAACGGCAGTGGCGGGAGCAGGCAGAGAAAACCCTGGCAGTGTGAAGTGTTGTGAACCCCCTATATCAGGATATAGCAGAGTAACCCACAGTGTAACAAGTGTGGCGGTCACGCAGGACACTGCAGGAGATAGGGATGGGGGTTTAGCAGGGGAGGCTGGCCAACTCGCCAACTGAGGCCATGACAGCGGCGTAATGGTAAACCCAGCAGGCATTGACCATGATGTCACTCCGCCAATACTCTCCATTCCTTCAGGACTAACACTGGCAGAGTGTTAAAAGCAAAAAGGGGACGTTGCAGAACTAGAAGCCCAACGTAAGGGAATAATTAATTGTAATTTTGCCAACACATGTTTGATTTTTTTTTAGGGTTTTTATGTTGATATGCGGCCGACGGAAGGACCCCCATTGGCCCTCCCTTCCGCTGGCCATGATGGGCAGTCTGGATGGATCCACAGTCAAGGAAAGACGTTAGTGTCGCATGGGGGTTTTTAAGTTTTGTGGGTGTCTGATAGTAGTGCTGGCTGAATCCACGAGTCACCTAAACCTTTTCTCGTTTTAGCCCCCACGTCCCTCGCACCGTGGCGGACTCGTTTAATTTAATAATTTTTATTTGATTCCTGCATCACATGCATGGATGCAGGGATAATTACGCTTACAGGACTGGCCGACTCCGGTAAAGTTTCCGGATTGTTATCCCGGTCAGCGAGGATCTCGTGCGGGCATCCTGGTTATATTGTTTTAGCGCACTTCCATATTACCAGCTTAATTTTTATTTTGATGGAGACAGTGTTTTTGTGTTTTCCATTGTACCACGTGTTACAGTGTAACATGCAATTGTCAGGCTATAAAACCCATGCTAATTGAAACTGTGTTAGAACGTGTGTCCTACCTCAGTTTCGCCCACGTGAAAAGAGAATGCAACGCACAGTATAAGTCCAACTGTTAAAAGTCAGCAGTGAGTAGACCTAGCCACTCTGCGGTGAAACAGTGGTACTCACCGCCGCAAGGCAGCCAAGTGGGACTCCGCCCTGACCCTTAGTCCTGCGGCTAGTAGGCACCCATGAACCCGTTGCCACTAGACAGCATTTCAGTGATGGTGAGCACCACTCCAACAGGGTCATAAACCTCTGACCGCGACACAATATTTTATAACATTTAAATTATTTTAATCACCAGGCCAAGATTTGAAACTGCTGACCCCACATGATTTGTGTAAAACACATGAAAACAGTACTTTTGATGAGCGAAACATTATGCTGCCAAAGATACCTGAAGCAGGACTTTACAGAATTCTGACCTGTAGAGAGGTGACATTTTATGATTGGCCAACTATATGTGCATGTGTGTGCAGGAATAGGTATTGAAACAATATGGTGGCAGAAGTTTCTTAAAGTATATCAAATAAGAGTCAAGCACGAACAAAATAATACTCTGACTTCTGCATGATCAACATGATAAATTGCAAGATCCTACCCAGGGAACTCAAGACAGTCAAATTGTTTAAAATAGCACATTGTAAAAATTGATTTTGACTAGCGGTTACAAGGTATCAGATGGGCTCTTCAGGTTTTTATGTGCATGTCTCACATTCATCTTAATTTATATAATACACTGTGACAACATTTTCAAAAAGCTAAACTTTTAATAGTTCAAAAACCTGTGTAGAAAAATTAATGTAGTACATGGGTGTATGTTTAGTTTCTGTGTAGTTCTATGCACTAACTGAAGATTGTTTATATATATTTATTACAGGCTCTATCTGCAGCGAATCTGTCAATGGTTATGTTTGTCTGCGAGAGGGTGAATCCACAACAAGTGTTCAGTCGGTCACCATGTCCACTCCGGCAGAATGTTCTACTGTCTTTGATACAGCAGCTGTGTGCAGACATGTCCAACTACAATGATATCAAACACAAGTACGAAAAGTGCATGAATCTAGTGGTTGTGGATGGGATACACACTCTGTATTTTAAGCAATCCTCCTTCCTTAATTCCCATCAATTCTGATTTCTTCAGTGTTGTGGTGTATCTGTTTTATTCCCAAGTGTTGTAGTCTACCTCATAATTTCTTTCAGTTTCATACCTAAAGCCTGTTAGTGTCCTAATCCCTCCTTGTAGCTGCTGCAATCTTTCAGTTAATTTGTGTTTCTAGTAGTTCAGCTCATTATGGTGTAATGGTGTCATGAAGAGAGATTTATTTATCATGCATGTCCACTAGAGGAGAGTATATGACAATTCATATTAAAAAGCAGTATTGGAGGATGTATGTTAGTATATCTGCACAGTTTTGTGTAGAGGACGGACCAAAAGTTGATGTTCTGTTATGTGCATGGAGTCTGCATGTGTTTTGTTATTTTTATGATCAATCAAACAGAGAACATTACATGACTTGTGATTATGTCCAAACTATCAGCTGTGCATTCACTCTGAAAAGATTCTCCAGCAAGTATTCTTGCATGTTTCATTTGAGTGTCAATAAAATTTATAATGGTAACAATAATAGTTTTCGGTTGTTTGCATTTCTTTAACGGTGTCTGTCGCAAAATGTTTTGTCAACAAATTAAGATTTTACATTACAGTAGAGCACCCCTCAACCGGAATCGTCGGGAGAAGGGCTATTCCGGTTGAGGGAAAATCTTGGTTATGGGAAATGAGGGTGGGATGGTGTGAAAAATAACACATTTTTAGTCTGAAACTCGTGTATATGTGGCACATAATTTTAACTTAAGAAATCGATGAGTGTAAATTATTAGTTTCATCCTTAAAGTTACAAAACCATTAAAAAAAACACTATGTTCTGTTTATGAAATGTGAATCATAAAACTCCCGGCGCTGGGTTAATGACCTTCATTCTCAACCTTCTAGAGGGGATTCTTATCTCTTCGCTAGTGTGTCTGCATGAGTAAGTGAGATCTGGATATCATGTTACTCTTTGTGTTGACCTGCATCTGATAAAACTTTCCGAAGTATAGTCAATTCCATTGACAGTCTTTCCCTTACTGCATGGCAGGTCGGCACAACATACATTTACAAGAGCGGGGCTGACGTATTATAGACCAAGTTCACAAAGTACCGCATTTCAATGTGTATAGGCCGCACATTTTTACAAAAAAAATGACAAAAAGTGGGGTGCTGGTTATTTACGAGATATTGGCATAAAAAAAAATTTTCCCCCAAACCATGTTCAGAAATTTGTCAACGAAGAATACATTCTAATGTTTTAACTTAGTTTCTATGGAAGTCAAAAAAATAATAAGAAATGAATAGCGTATCACGTGTGTTTAAACGCGTATATATCGCAGCATACTGTAGCCTTTCTGTCCTCAACTGTTCTGCTTTGTATTACCTCTAGCCGCCATTCGGCTTGCGCACTTCTTTTCTCTTTTTTCTTTCACCCTTTCACTTGGCGTGCTTCCTTTCAACCACCACCACCACCACCACACCCCTTCTCGCGGCAGCAACAACAGCCATCCAGCACCAAGCAAACTTGCTCGGTCCCTTTCTTTTCTTTCTCCCTCCT
>NQII01001063.1:1077221-1143815 GCA_002778355.1 Clitarchus hookeri
AGTGTTGACGAAATAGTGCAGCTTTGTAACAACGGACTGATAGATGAAACTTTATCAACTCAAGAAGTGACAGACAGGTTAAACAGTGACAATCAGGATGGAGGCTTTCAAATCTTGAGTGATGATGAAATTGTTTCCAATGTTTTGCAACTNTGACAATCAGGATGGAGGCTTTCAAATCTTGAGTGATGATGAAATTGTTTCCAATGTTTTGCAACTTGATGACGGCGCTTTTCATGAAGACGTGGAAGAAGCTGAACCGGCGCTTGATAACAACCCAGGAATCACCCATTCAGAAGCGGAATCGATGTTAACACAGTGCATTGACTGGTTCGAGCGTCAAGAGGAGGCTACCGGGACCCAGGTGCTTCTTCTCAGAAAAATCAGAAACATGGCCGCCCAAAAAGCTCGACGGGGAAAGAAACAAAAGAAAATGATGGATTATTTTAAAAACTAAATACAGTACAGTACATGTATAGTTGATATTTCATTGTTTTCTTAATAAAATATTTTAATAAAGTATTTTTCACTTGAACTGGCGTGGTTTTGTTTTTTCTCTTTTAAAATCATTTCACATTAAGTACTGCGCAGCAATCATCACAATTAGGACTTACAATGGCGCCGTTATAACATGCAAGGCAGTGAATTGCGATGTTGCCACGCCAAACACTGTCTAGGTGCTAAGTTGTAGCGGCGCTATTATTATTATTTCTGTTATCCGTCTATTCGGTTATCCGTCATGGTCTCGGTCCCGGGGGTGACGGTTAATCGAGGTTCTACTGTACTGGTTTCACAGAATTGAAGTTTAGACAAGGGCTCGTAATTGTAGCCCAAACACAGATTTTAATACTTATTAGAATTTGTATTTTGTGAACAAAATTAAATTTTTTTCAAATGGAAAAATGCTTATTCACATCAAGAAAATAAAACCATAATAAATTAGAATATTAATGGTTTTTTTGCAGGATTCTAGTACAAGTAGTTAAACTCAAATATTTTATGTAAAAATTTCAAATAATTTACATTCTCATTTTGAGTGGTTATTTGTAGAGCTGTACCGATTGGAATCTGCTTCTGCTGAATTTGCCTATGTTGACATAATCTGTGGAATTGCAGATAATTTTCAGCTGATTTGACAAACATAAACATTGCCATATTCTTCAGTATATATCATTGTCGCCTTGCCTTTATGAACATTGAAAAATTTTCTCAGAAGTGCATCTCGAAAGGAAAGCCTCAGTAGAAAAGATGCTCAACTTCCACTGTTTTTCAAACAAATTTAGTAGTTTTTATCCCAAGCTCCACTATGCTGAGATAACAATCTACCTGCTTGACATTGATCAGGGTCATAGGGGAAGTGGCAAGGGAGGGACTGTTTTCACAGTCAAGGGGAGGGGGTAAAGGAACCTTCCCATTCTCTCTGTCTTTCTCTCGCAATGATGTGACAACACTGTGCCCTTTGCTGGCACCAACACACACCAGTAGAAAGGCTGCTCAAGAGGAGGGTGGCTGACCATAAGATAACACAAACATAATGTGGATTTTCTGTCTCAAAAAATTCTTGTTAGTTTGCCTTTCTAATATTAACATGGAAAAAACATTAATTTATGACACAATAATCTAAAAGATAGGCATATTCCAATAAAAATTATTCCCCAGAAATATAAGTAATCAATAGTTCTTATGCAAAATGTTACTACACTGGGTTTGCACTGATGCTGTGCATTGCACCTACGGTGTAATTTTCTAGATTTTGTTAAGCTTTGTGTGCATAAGGCGGAGGAATATTCTGAAAGTAAAACTTTAACAGTGCTTCAGAAAAGTTCAAAGTAACACTGAATGGACTATAGTAAGACATTAACCCTTAATCGACACACTTTACATGGGTGAATCAGGCGACGTGTGCATGATGTTGACAGAAACCCATGGCTGACACAACCCACAGCTGAAATTGCAGGCTCCATCCACATGCTATTTGTTACAGGTGAATGAGGGGGAAAATAGGCAAAATGAACGTAAACCTGGAAATCGTTACATGCAGTTCGAGAATGGATAGGGAAGAACCCACAAAAATTTTAAAATTAATGAAAAATGTTTAAACTTACAGCCATCTGGCTTCTGAGAATGCCTACTGAGTCCCACTGCCATAGCTCAACCATTTTGTAGATATAGCCGTTTGAAATTCAATACCTTCACCTTAAAATTGTACAGTTAAGGTGAGGTTGACACTATACCATGAAGCAATGGGAAAATAATACGGTTAAGGAGTGTGGCAAATTGGAATGCCTTATGTCAAATTGTTTTGTAAATATTATGAAATAAAAAATTTACCCCCTCCCCGCCACCTTAAAAGATGCTTCAGTGCCAAATTTTGAGTTCCTAGATGAAAATGCATGGAAACTGTGAGTAATCAAATGTAGGAAGCTGCAAAACATCCCCTCACCTTAATGGATTTTAAAAAAATTTGGCATTACACGAAAGTTGTTAAGGATATGGTGGGAATAGGCATCAAAAGTAGCTATAAATTTTTCGAAGCACAATTTTTGACACCCAAAGGACATTAAAATGGAATCATCTAAAACAAGAAGTTACTGATATAAGTAATGAGCCTACTTTCCTCAACATGGGTGCAATTAATTTTTAAATAATTTCTTAAAGGCCGAGTTAGTAGGAATTGCTTGACTTCTCATTGAAAGCAATAACTTTAGAAATGAAATAAGAAACTTATGCAACAGTAGTGAGACAATTACAAATACACAAACATACCTTAGCTGGGACTTTAACCAGGAAAACCTCGTACTATAAGCTAGCGTGCAATCCACTGCATTACAAAGGTCAGATTCGGAGCATCAACTTCAAATTTAATCAGACTAATGTTTCGAATGATAGGGTTTACCAACGTAAAATATTTACAGGGCCTTTATTTTTAAAATAAGCGATTAAGTCACATAAAACATATAAGTTTACATGGCCTACCATAGCACTATTTGTGTGAAGAATTTGATGAAAATCGGTTGTTTGGTCCCTGAGATACGACATAAAAATATTATTTTTTTTATTTTATGCTGTTGTACAAAATTGCCAGGAAAAGAGGCTTTATATACAATGCTTATAATGTATACCATCTACATAAAAATTTGGTTGAATTTTGTTAAATTGTTTAATATAAATGCCAAACCTACCTAAATGATTTATGAAGCTGCCATTTTGAACATCGTTGTCTTACCCATTTCAATCATGAAAGTTTACATGACCTGTAGCACATTAGTTAATTTCCTCATGTAAATGTTACCAGTAGCCACGTCGTTGCATCCTGCAGTACGGTCTGACAAAATTATTTGGTAAAATGCAATTTGGAAGAAGAATCAATAAATATTCAAAATACAAAGTCTGGTGGTGTAGTCTGTTGTTTTTTTTTTTTTTTTATGATGGCTACCCTTTAGATGCGTTGGCAGAACTTACTGGTTTTAAATTTAACCGCCCTGAGATTTTATAAGAGCTAGCCAAGGTTGGAAGAAGAGGAAGGTATGCGTTCTGACATACCTGTGTACTAGCACACGAGGCATGTAAGGTGGTAGCAGTTGCTGCCTCGCATATTTGGAGCCCAAGCGTGGAGACGTTCTGCGAGTGGAGGTAGCAGCACCCGCAGTTTCTTGGGGAATATTCGTTGTCGAAAATAAAACTGCAGTAACTACGCCATGACTCCAGAAATTCTAGGATTTCTGTTAGATCGCCCTACAAAACAGATGAAACGACGATGGCAACAATCAGTCAGGGTGGCAGGTTTTTATAAAGTGCCTATGTCATAAATTGTTTTTTCCTTTCTCTCTCCTTTTTGCTTTTCTGCAAATGTCAGGAAGTAAGTTGTCCATAAATTGTCATTCAAGTGTTTTGCATAATAAAATGTGCATTTATTTGCAGTGTTGAAAATAATACACTGCAACAGGACCCAACGTAATTTTTTACGAGCCATTTTGTTTTTCATAGTTCCGTTGTTACACATAATGTAATGTTTTTAATGGATATAACATTAAATTGCAGATGTTTTTTTTGTTTTGGTGTCATTTTGAAGGTAGTAATATAATTTTCTTTTNGAAGTAAGTTGTCCATAAATTGTCATTCAAGTGTTTTGCATAATAAAATGTGCATTTATTTGCAGTGTTGAAAATAGTACACTGCAACAGGACCCAACGTAATTTTTTACGAGCCATTTTGTTTTTCATAGTTCCGTTGTTACACATAATGTAATGTTTTTAATGGATATGACATTAAATTGCAGATGTTTTTTTTGTTTTGGTGTCATTTTGAAGGTAGTAATATAATTTTCTTTTTTGTAAATTTTGCACAGTCCCCAGGTTTAAGTAAACATAATATAGTTGACACATGATTCTGCATTATTAACTGCGGCCTGCAAGAAAGTGCACTCATTGTACATGGCAACAAAGGTTTTTGCAAACATTTTATTTTGATTTTGGTTAAATTTAAAATTTTTCTTGTGTGCCATTAGTTTGATAGTGGCTGACAATGCAGACAAACAAGCTGCTCATTTTCTGTGTAATTTCAAAATGTCTTGTTCAGAGCAGGCATTGAGCCAATCTGACCATTTGTCACAGTCACAGAGTCAAATGTTGTCAAATGTGAATGTAGACTTGGCTGGTAGCATGGGGTGCCCACCAGGACGACCAGTCAACTGTGGAAGGTAGTCCTGCTACCATTATACAAATGTTGCAAATAGTCCTAGCCATTCAGACTGAATTACAGACACGGTTCCAAAATCAGCAAAGTCAGCTACGGGTCTTACAGGGTCGGTCATCACAAACTGCACTGGCAGGAGAGTTAAATGCAAAATTAAAGAAAATGGATGCAAAATGGGAAAGTATTTTTAATAGGCAGGAACTCAGACTGGGTGCCATGCAGGGAGTTNGCAGGAACACAGACTGGGTGTACTTAGGCAGGGGGGTGAGAGCATGTTTCGGCAGAATGACACTTGGGCTAAATAAATTCCCTTAAAACAAGTAAGTGATAAGCTGGACATAGTTGCAGAGTCTGTTGTTGGAATGCAAGAGGAAATTAACTCTTTTGATACCCAGCTAGGCACACCAAAATTGGCTCAAGGTGAGGAAAGGGCTGCCAGAGTTGAAGCAGTACCAACTGTAAAAGGAGAGATCTTGGAACAGGCATTGCCAAGGTTAAGGAATATGGAAACCACGTTAGTCAAGGAGACAGAGGTCATGATTGTAATGTGCTAGGTCTAGTTTATAACCATATTGTGAGAGTGCAAATTCTTACTTGGATAGGGATATTCCCACGTATAGTGCATCTCCCAGTGAGCATCCTAAGCAGCATCTACTTGCACTTCAGTTTTTTTGCATTGCTTGAGAGTACTCAGAACGAAAATTTGTTAACTGCACAAAGGTATCTTACGGGTATTTGTATAAACTGGTTAATTCTGTGTGAGGGTAGAATTAAAACTTATTCAAGAGTTTGAATCAGAATTTGTGAGGGAATACTGGGACAGCCGTATCCAGTGGATAGACAGGGCAATGTTATACCAGGGTAGGTGTGTTAGAGGCTTGTGTGGTGGAGCGTTCCCAGTACTACGATGTCCCACTAACTGAGGATATCTATAGTAGTGCAGGAGCTTTAGGCTGGTTGAGATGTAACCTGTGTCAAACAGCTTCGTAGAGTGTTAAAATAAATGGATCGTATCCACTACTCAAAATTGGGGGCAGGACAGTTTGCAAATTTTAGTAGATACAGTCAGCTGGACCATCCAATAGACTGGAACACTAATAAGGGAGAGCTACCACGGGGCAGTTTCAAACTGCACTATCCAGGCCAGGACCAAAATTTTCAAAAGGGTCAATGTGGAAATAATTGGTTTCACCATAAAAATAATTTTCAGCACCATGGTAATAATTGTTATGGGTCAGGGCACAGGTTCAGTAGAAATAACCGCAGTGGAACTGATGATTATCAGGAAAATCGTGGGGATGAGAGTGGTAGTAAGAACGATGGTCATGCATCCCACCAGGCTGAAAATGGTAAAAGTACAGCAGCTAATAGCAATAGTAACGGGAATAATAATGAGAGTTTCTGTGTGGTGAGGAGGAGGTAAATGTAGAAGCAAAAGCAGTTCCAGAAATTTTATTTAGTGTAGGCCAGCAGCAAGTGGCTGTATCAATTTATTCAGGAGCAGAGGTCTCAGGACTTTCACAACAATATCTGAATATGTTAACTCAGCAAGGGGTTGAGCTGCCCATTCTACCTGCACCACAGATAACCATAATTTTTTGTGCTACTAGAGGTCTGTCCAAAAAGGTCAATAAACAGGTGTTCATAAACCTAAGGTTGGATAATGCAGAATTTAATGCCAACTGTTCAGTAATACCTCAGTTGACAAAAGAAATTATTTTTGGTGAGAATCAGAGTGGGAGATGTGATTGTGAGTATACTCCGAAGGGAACAGGTAGAGGGAGTACGAGTGGAAGCCCTACGGATACAGATAGCTGAGGAAACAGAGCCTGAGGAGGCAATTCAAATTCAGGAAAAAAAATTTGAAACTAAATTTGTCAAAATGAATTGTGTTGAATTTAAGGACTGGGAGGATGAGTTGAACTGTGCGATTGATGGTTGTGATGTTACCGATGGAATGAAAGGGGAGAGCTGAAGGAACTGCTCAGCAGCTACCGGGATGTGTCCTTAGATGAGCCAGGGCTCACTACACAGTATGTTGCCCATATCCTTGATAATACAACACCTTTCAAATTAAAGACTTACCCCATACCTAGGATGGTTAGGAAGGAAGTGGATTTGCTGATATGTTAGATGCTTGAGAAGGGAATTATTGAGAGATGGAACAGTGAGGTTGTGTCTTGATGCCAGACATTAAAATTCATGCATCCTGCCCGACCGTTAGTCACAAGTTAAGCCAGATGAACTGTTCGTTACATTTCAGGGTTCAGGATGATAGGAAGTACACTGCATTCCTGTATCAGAGCAAGTCCTAACAGTTTAAAGAACTTCCATTCGGACTTACCAACAGTGTGGGGGAATTTTGTAGGGCAATTGATGTTTTTTTGGGTACAAAGATCACTTCTTTTGCAAGAACCTATGTAGATGATGTTTTGGTCACACGTGACAGTTTTGAAGATCATCTGAATCATATGCAGCAACTTTTGGAATGTTTGAGGCAAGTTAACCTAACTTTAAAATCAGCCAAATCAACATTTTTTAGGAAGCAGGTGCTTTTCTTAGGTTTCCTATTAAGTGCAAAAGGAATAAAGCAAGATCCAGAAAAAGTAAAAGTTATAGCAGATATTCCTGTCTCAAGAAATTTAAGGGAGCTGCAGGGCTTTTTAGGTATATGCAACTTTTACTGGAGATTTACAGATAGGTTCTCAGAAGTGGTTGCACCACTATTTCAACTTTTAAAGAAAAATGTAATCTTGGTGTGGAATGAAGAGGTGTCAGCAAGATTTTGAGCAGGCAAAGTCAGTATTTATGAGAGAATGTTTTGTTTACCACCCAGATTGCAGTAAGGAATTTTATCTTGAGTACTGATGCCTCTAGCTATGGTATATGTGCCAAACTGTTTCAAATGGACGAGCATGGTGAGGAAAAGCTTTGCTGAGTAGGTCACCGGCATCAGGAGAGAGGTCACACACAGTGACCGAGAAAGAATGTTGGGCTGTGGTGTGGAGTTTGGAAAAGTTAAGAGATCTGGTACTGGGACAAAGGTTATTGTTTTGTCAGATCACCATTCCTTATCTTTTTTGAAGACCCGTAGGCTAATGGGTAGCAGACTGACGAGATGGTATCTAGCGTTGCAGGAATACAATTTAGAGGTGAGATATGTTCCAGGTAGGGATATTATGGATGCAGTTTTGTTGAGCAGGACTGTTGTTGAAAGGGGGGAAGTCATGATGGAGGAGAAATCTCGGACTGGACCAGTTATGGCAGCTACCCAAATTGAGCAGGATGAGGAGTTGTTACAAAATTTCAAAGATATTGGTATCAAACAGAGAGAGGATGAAGTGTGGAAACTAGTGATTTCAATATTAGAAAATAAATCTCCAGGTCTGAATGACCCTACAGTAAAGAAAATTTTTTATTAGTATTGTTTGCACAAGAACATATTATTTAAGAAGAAAAATTTAGAAACTGGCGGTGGAAAATTTGTGTACTGCGAGTTTGGATAAATAAAATCATTGTGCATGTGCATAAATCAACAGGTCATTTTGGTGCAAAAAAATGTTTCTGGCTATTGCATCATAGCTATTACTGGACACGAATGGAGAGAAGTGTGAGAAAGGTGTTTGGGTGTTGCGATCTTTGCTTGAAGGCAAAGTTCCCCAATTAGTCATGAGAAGTGCTATGGGAGGCCATAATACCCAGTGGACGTGGTGATCTTGTAGCTGTGAATCTGTATGGGCTGTTGCCCAAGTCAAAAGGTGGAGTAACATAAATTTTTGTGGTTCTTAATGTTTTTTCAACGTTTGTATGGTATTACATGTTGAAAAGGGCAACTGCTGCTGCGTGTGTGGATAGGTTAGTACTATTTTCCTTGGTTTGATACTCCCAAATGTATTCTGAGTGACCATGGCACTTAATTCCCTGCAGCTTTGTGGAAACAAGAGTGGTGTATTTGTCTGTTCGACACCCCCAAGGAAACCCCTGCGAGCACTGTATGCGAGAAATTGGGAGGTTGTTGCGGACATACTGCCACATGTAGCACAGCAAGTGGCTGGAGATGATACCCCACATCAACCATTTTCTCAACTTGCGTGTACATTTCAACACAGGGTATTACCCTAGTGAGGTAGTCACAGGAGATGTGCCTAGGGACAGTCTAAGTTGTGAGGTGGAGTTCCCTGCTGGGATTGTTATGGTGAAACCAGGTATAATTAATTAAATCGATAGATAGATAGATAGATAGATAGATGGGAAGGCAAGAGCATGAAGCAAGCAGCAATGCAATTCGTACTGCTGGTTTAAAGTTGGAGATTTAATGTTAATCCAACTCTGTGTGATTGAAATATTGGATGAAAGATTGATGGAAAGGTTGGTAGACTGATCAAAGTATGGGATGAAAAACTGATCAAAGGATTGGAGGACTAATTGAAAGAGTGGGCGAAAGATTGAAGGATTGATGGAAAGAATGATTAGAAGATTTAAGGATTGATCAAAATATTTATCTAGGGATTGGGTGAAATATTGGGAGAATCAAATGATTGGTGGATTGATGGGCAACAATAGCACAAAAGATGACTATCTCACCTGAGTTGGCCTCGTACATTGCAAGTCTCAAGGGCCTAGCACTACTGTTCCTTAAATCATACCCAACTATGCCTTTAAAAATGTTGATGCTGATCCATACCATGATTATAACATGATTTGGACAGAGTAGTCATTACTCGTATATTGAGCTTGGCTTCTTCACATATACATGCCACAATTACATTACAAAAATGCAGAGTACATATGTATGCCTATATGAAAGTCAAGGGAATGGATAATTTGCAGATGACATAGTGTAAGAATTCAACTTGAAGAAAGGAGACCAGGAGTGTCGTACTTAATAAACTTTATCTGTAAAACATAGTTCTAACATTGATATGTTTATAGTGAAAACTTTTCTAACATGCCATTGAGTGAGTGTGGCGAAGTTGATAGATTGAATAATTAGCAAGTTCTGACGACATGAATGAATTTGTCTTGGAAGTGACACATCTAATAATATGCCACGAGCTACAACTTTAAGATGTTAGAGACTTCTATAGTGTTCTGCAGTACTTTATGTTAAATTTTGGTAAAAATTAAAAGAAAATATTTTTTCAAATCGGGTAGTTAATACACAAGTACATACTTGCCTATATGGCAGTCAAAGGAATGAATAATTTGCAGATCCTTACATTGTGTAGGAATTCGACTTAAAGATAGGAGACCGGGAATGTAGTACCTAATATTCTTAATCTGTAAAAAATGGTTCAAACATTGGTATGTGTATAACTGAAACTTTATTATGCCATTGAGAGAGTGTAGCAAAGTTGACAGCTTCAGTAATTAGTAAGTTGTGACAACATGAATGAGTTTGCCTTGAAAAGACGCATTCAATAATATGCCACGTACAACTCTGAGATATTTAAAAANTGTGTATAACTGAAACTTTATTATGCCATTGAGAGAGTGTAGCAAAGTTGACAGCTTCAGTAATTAGTAAGTTGTGACAATATGAATGAGTTTGCCTTGAAAAGACGCATTCAATAATATGCCACGTACAACTCTGAGATATTTAAAAATTTATAAATATAGATTTAATAGTAAATTTTTATAGTAATTGAAAGATAGATTTCTCCAGGGTTCTACAATATACTATGTTAAATTTCTGTATGAATTAAAATTAGATTTTCATTTAATATGCTAATAAACACAAGAGTTTTGATTTGGCATACCCAATGCCTATAAAACCAATATGGCCCACAGGTTCCCAGATACAGATCAATATGCTTGAAGGGTTAATGGTCGTAAGTGCTGGCCCATTGGGGTACGTTCTGCAAAGACCGCCAGCCAGACAGCTCCCATTTAAAATACATTGCAACAGTTTGCCCATTTATACACTACTTATATAAGCACCAGAAATAAACTATAACAATTTATTACAGATTGTATACATACTAGCTTTCTGTGTGCAGCTTTGCTCGCATGTGCTACACGAAGCAGCTAATAATTTCCTTTGCTGAAGGACGTCTTTGTACACTACAGTAAGTTATGCCCTCAGGTGCTAGGATTACTATGTTGTTAGGTGAGTTTACTCTAGGGCAGGTCACGTAGAGTAGCCCATGTGAGAAGTAAATCTCTTCCTGCCCCTTTAACAACTGTCCCTGGACCTCACTCACAGTCGTAGCAAAAGAAGACCTTAAGGGGGAAATTACAATCTCCTGAATTCAAAAGGGTACTTGGGTGGACTGAGTGGACGTGCATTATGCAAACTCCCCTCCCCTCCCTCTTCCCAGCATCTTTTTCCCCTGCAGTGCACATCCAGTGAAGACTGTGGCCTTGATAACATCTTTTTGCCAAGCCTTCACTTGGAGCCTGATGCTATTGCAACATTTTGGCAGTAACATTAATTAAACCCGAACCTTGAGTGGTGATAGACCAGGAGGGTAGTTACTGTTGATGAACTTCACAGAGTAATGAACTGCATCATTCATTCTTACAACTGTGTCCACATATTTGTACTACAATTATACCCCTTCAAACAACTTAAGCACACTATGCCAATGATTAATTATATTGTTAACATTGCCCAATTATAGTTAACATCATCATCTATGCCAACTTTTTTTAAAAACTATTTTACAATCACTTGAAAACTACAGAATAAAGATTGTATTAACTAATTCTTATCTTCTGAACAGTTCTAGTTGTAATGCTATTGGAATATATTCAAGATACATTAAATATTATTGTAGTGAATTAAAGTTAAGTTTTGTTGGAAAACAAATTATAAACATTTGGCCCCACACATAATTTTTTCAGTAATCTAAAAAATTTGCAGGTTATAGTTCTGATGGTTTTGTTTGTAAGAAGATGCCAATTATATGTAATGTGCGTAACATATAACCGTAAAAAAATTCAAACCCTTTTTACTTTCTTATCGTTATAAATAAAAATCCTGAAATTAATTTTATGATACATATACAGGCAACCTTTTCACAAAAGAGAACACAAATATTTTATCAGGTTACTGAGCTATTGAGTTTTCAAAAACACATGTTACTCCTGATTACAGTCGTGTTATACTTCATTAAACTAATTTTGTTACTGAATTCGGTTCTAGTCATAGTAATTTCATTACATATATTTGTTTACATTACAGTAGAAAGTTAATTATCCAAACGTCGGTTAAACGGATGACCAGTTATCTGGACTCGTTTTAAAAATAAAAAGACAATATAAAAAACACGAAAGTCTCTTTCGTCACCACAGTGTTTCCATTACCTGTGGAAGAGAGACAAGCACTTGTGTCGGCTCTTGTGATGTGCCCTTTCACGTGTTGTTCACAGTAAACACATCTGGAATGGGGGGGTTACTTGATAACAGATTTATTATTTTTATGTTATGTACATTTTCGGTTTTGGATTAGCTTACTATGTTTTATGCATGTGTAATAAATTTTGCGTTGTGTGAAAATGATTTTTTTACAAATTCTTTTATCTTAATTTTCAACACATGTCAGTCATCCGGATTTTCAATTATCTGAATTACCTTTGCTCCCTATTAGTTCGGAAAATCTATTTTCTACTGTATTTTCGTCTTAAGTGTTTGACATAAAATTTGATTTAAGTATTTCATATAATGTGCTGGGCTAAATCTCTTTTTCTGGGTACGACATCATTTATATATTAATGAATTACTTCTACGTCCAACAATTTGTATATACAAAAATATATATAGAGCTAATAATTCTACAATTTCAAAACTTGTAGTCAAATAATTAGTATAACTAAATAAATAAATACCATATGCTTCATTAAATTAAAAATTGCAGGACTCTTTAACTGTGCCATTAGTTAATACTATAAGTAATACCTTCCTAATTATTCTAGTTCATTTTTAAACATTGTTGTTTAACCATTAAGAAACAAAGTATTTTCACTCGCCCATTCAGTTAAGTAAAAATTATAGTATACAAATTTCAGCCACTTTTTTGTATTATCGGGTACGATAAACAATATAATTGGTAAAATAGGTGTTTTACGTATATGAAACTACAGTATAAGGTACTTATTAATTGTCTCATAAAGGTTGTATCTAGTTTTATCTTACATGTATGTGCAGTAGTTCGACACTGCTGCAGTGTTCTAGAAGTCTTTCATTTATAGAGCAAGAAATTGAAGACTGTTGAAACACAAACTTTCTCAGTAAAGTGTTCCAACTGGTAAACATATTTGAGTTATTATTTTTTTTTTTTCATATGCAGCATTAAACAAGTTCAATTACAGCCCAAACTCTGTCGATGTAGGTTCATCGCAAGCATAACTCCGGGTTCTCACAGCCGTCACAAGTGTGTGCAGGAGAAACTGGCTGTGGCTGCTAATGCTTTCATATCTATGGCCGTTCTCGTAGACAGCAGACATGACGTGTGTGCGCCAACACACACTCTTTGTACAGTATCTCTTTCTGTGCCTCTATCTCTCTCCATCACTGATAATTATATGCACATATCTGTGCATCGGAGGTAAAGAACACTATGTCACAAATATAGAACTTTAAAGGAGTGCTCTTTACCTCAATGCCATTATGGCACACAGTGCCCTTTCCTATTGGCTAATTCACTTATTATTCTGTGTAGAAGATAGTGCTTTGCACCCTGGAAAAGAGGACAAAAATACAATAAGACAATGTCAAAACTCTTTTTTGTAAAATATACATAGTGCCCTTTACCACCGATGCACAGATATATTACTTATAAAATATTCTATGAAAATTGAGGTAGTCATTGCCATTATGACACTTATTCAATAATGAATTACAATACCATCTGAATCCAAAAAAATAATTATAAAGTACAAACAGACAGTGTATTTCACAGCATGCACACCAGCAAGGTTTTAATCTGTTGGCATAGAAAGTGATGGCACTGCACTCGCCTGTTCATTTATACTTTTATTTATTCAAAAATAACCAAAATGCACATACACTATATTTTATCATTTCTTCTTACAAGCTATAATCCATTCAGTTACTTCAAACTTTTCTGAAGCCCTGCTAAAGTTCTACTTCCATGATATTTCTCCGCCTCATGCAAACTAAGATTAACTATATCTTGAAAATTAGACCAAAGGACAATGTGCTGAATTCGTGCGCACTCAGTTGTAATAATATTTTGCATGAGAACTAATTCTTACTAGGCGCTACCAACACCAAGTTTTCTCACTGGTTTTTTCATACTTATTATAAATAAAACTTCAATTTAACGAAAAATATTATACTTTTAGATTATTAGAGGTATAAAACTGTTGTGATAAATGGCGTATTTAGGAAATAACTAAACGCATCATACATTATCAAAGGTTTGATTAAGGGGTAATTTTTCTTCAAAGGTTGGATTCAAAAAAGTTTGAAGAAACCGCAAATAGATTATAGTACTTATTTTAAAAACTGAAACTCTGAAGTCAGCAACAGTAAAGATGTTTTTCATTAGGTACGAACTACTGTTACAAGAAAGATGACTCATCTGTGGATTTTAGGAATTAATTTCAGGTTCCCTGTTTTCCATATTTATAGCTTAACAAGGATCTATTATTTCTAGAAGAAGGCATGTTGTTTACAACTTTTTAAGTTTGCTCATAATTTTTCCTTCCTAAAAATTGTCTTTTCTTTCCATTTTTGGACCAGTGATCCATGTCCGTTGAATATTTTTATTACTAGACTGAACCAGATAACTATGTTCATTGTGAAACTGAATGCAAAGTTCACATACCCGAACAACACCCATAATTTTCAAATCCTGTGCACAGGCCTGCAATACAGGAATGCTTTTCCTTCAAAAACATTTTGCCATCTACAATGTTGCAAAATGTAACTTTCTTTTCTTTCACTGCTTCCTCTGGTGTCAATCGGCAACAGCAGGACATTAGACTTAAATGATAACATCATCTCCAACGTGACTGTCAGGCGATGCTGCGAGCCATTGATGTTCCTTATCCATAAATAGCCCAAACGAGTTAACATCAAATTCCTTAATGGCATTTTGTTAATTTTTCAAACATCTCGTGGTCGCTCTCCCAGAAAACCTACTACACAAAATATTGACGTATTGGTGGATTTCTGTATTTTACATACTGTATCAAAATGAGATGCTGTCAGTTGTTTGAGTCGTTCCACTTTTCAATGACGAGAATTACTTTGCCCCCTGGTAGCAATATTAAGATTTTCTCGTTCCTTCTCTGCTAGACAAAGACTTAACAAGAAATTCCACAGTCTTTTTTTGCGGCAACAAGTGCCATGTTGGGCACTCGTTCAGTGCAGTCATAAGCACTGTGAGGTCCTAAAATCTGTAAATTTCTGCGCTTCAATTTTTGTGGGTTATCCATTAGAGGTGAGCCAATATGGTTTTTGAGCCTTTTCCGATATTGCTGATATCAATACCGATACTGCCTTGACAAGGAAAAATAACATTATTGCAAGTTTCAAAAAATAAAAACTTAATTTTTAAACATTTTCCCAAATAAAATTCTAATTGTCTTAGTTTTTATTGTTTCAGTGATAGGCCTAACTATTACGATAAATATAAATCTAGGAACCACATATTAAGCTTAAGCATATTTATAAGACAAAAATAACCTCCAAAAGCATGTAATTAAGCAATGAAACTCTTAAAAAAAACATAACACTTGAAATAGTGGGTACATTGAATGTGCCATTTTAAGTATCTGATACAATAGGACCTTGATGATGTATCGCCTCTCGAAACCAAACATTTGCAAATATTGTAAACAGATTTGCATTCTTGCGTGTTGCTTACGGTACAAAGAAATTCCACAAATCACTTTTCCTTCCAGCCATATCATTTGTTTATTTCTGGCGCACACAAATAATTTCACCACGTTCAAACCCTAACCTAACACCGTCATGTTACTACAGCAACAGCAAACAAACCAACAAAACAAACAAAAAATAGACAAACTGTCGGAATGGCATCACTAGGCGGCAGTAATGTGCAGCATATAACCAACATTACAAGGTTACATAAGTTTTTTTTGTGTTACCGTGTTCGCGGTTTGTTGTGAAACAATTAAGACAAAATATTTTTGGAGGTAATCGTAAATATTAATTATTGTTAATATTATATATGTGTTAGGCTGATTAAATGTTAAGATTTGTTTATGCTGCAAGCTTGTCTCCATAGATAAAATTCAGTAAACGCAAATGGTGGCTACTATTGTTTTGTTGTATACATTTTTCGTAAACAATCATGCAAAACAAGTTAATTTTGCTTTGAAAATAAACACAGCCAGTTGGGTACATAGTAAAAACCAATTTTAAAATAGTGATTATTTTAATAAAACCAAATATTGAGCAAAGCACTTAAATTATGGCAAGTTGAAAACAGCATCATCTTAGATTCTTAGGGCAAAATATTGGTTATAATATCTGCCATTTAAAAATGAATTGCGCACAATTCTGATAATTACGATATCGGCTGGTTTCGATATATCGGTACCGGTATCGGCTCAGTCCTATTATCCATCCTCCTGCACCTTCTTTTATCAGTTGAACGTTCCTTACGCTGTATGTGACCGTTAGAAATGTTTCTACGATTCTGTTTGTTAATCTTTTGCGAATAAAGATTGAGTTTGAGGACATGAATTTAAATAAATTATGGACACATCACTTTTTGTTTGGTAACCACCGTTCAAAGAAAAGTTTACTCATTTGCTAGAGATGTACTTGGAGACAAAATTTTTGAAAGACTGCTGAATAAGTATTAATATTATGTAAATGGCTTAAAGCATGATATGCTACAATATTTCGAGCTTCTATTATGTCTTGTCATAGCCCGGCCATCTAAAGAGTTGGTGCGAGACTTTCCTTGTTCTCTTAACAACCACTGCCAAAATAACCTTTTGACTCGCATCTGCTATGCTATGCTATGCTCACCAAAAATGTGAAATGGACCAATATAAATGTCGAATTTTAGTTCTTCGATCTTTTTGTGTGTTGATACATCTTTATGGACATGCCTGTGATGCACAACCCCAGTGACTGCAGCTTGAATATGGAGTTTTTTGTCATATACCGCCTTTCGTAGGGCAGGAGGAGCTGGACGGAACACTGTCAAGTCTTTTGTGCAATACCGGGAATCTTTCAGAGATAATTTTGCAGTATGTGGTTACTGCAGTAGTTATCAATCTATAAAAAAAAAATTTGCTATGCAAGAGTGATAAAAATAATAAGTAGGCCGGTACATTTGTTAAGGTCTAAATAAAACTATAATAGACCGAGTGTAAAGTTTTAAATGCCTGTCTCTCAGAGATTTATAAACTAGGGCTACTGTCTTTACAATTGTAATATTTTCAGCAATTATTTATGAACATGAATAACTTTAAATCAATTTTTGTTTACGTTTTTTCCTCCTGCATTTTGGCCAACGAAGGTATGGTTTGAATACCTCAAAAACACCCTACATATTCATACCCTGACACGTCACAGTCAGCTCTCCACTCTGTATGTGTTCTACAGGGTCGTGGAGCGCTAGATCGCTTGGTCAACCTTATTGCGTAGCGAACTGACACATACTCAGGGGTGAAATCAGGCGGCTAATAAACACTTCGACTTTTTATTCGGTTAGTTAAACAGTTATTTATTGCATCATTACGTCACTCATTATATAGGTATGGTACACTGCACTCTTGGGTTCCGCTTCCTTCTCCCTTCCCTTACTCGTTGGAGGCTTACAGGTCAGAGTTTTAGTTTATAAACGTTGGGGAAAAGTGGTCGGATTTGGAGGCACGGTTACTTAACTGAGCTGCCACTGTAGGCTGGTTTCTTCTCACTTCTCGTCCCGCGAAGGCGTCTCTCGGCGACTTCTGCGTCCGTCCCGCGATGTCTGGCGCGACCCCCGCGTCTCTCGAGTCCTCCGGATTGACTCCCCGGCCGTCCAACTGNCCCGCGATGTCTGGCGCGACCCCCGCGTCTCTCGAGTCCTCCGGATTGACTCCCCGGCCGTCCAACTGGGTCGCATCTCTGGCGCTGACCCCCGCGTCTCTTGAGTCCTCGGGATTGACTGACTTCTCCACCTCCCTGCTGGACTATAACCCGTCCCCTCGAGGAATTCCCTACATCATTGGCGACCCGATTTACGTCAAACTTCGGCGTGTGTCGATCAGGAGACGCAAGCCTCACGCGCTGACGAGCGCCTCTCTCTGTCCCCTAGCACGTGTGTCATTGGAAGGAAATTCAGGTGACGTCGGTATGAGCATTTGACGCACGTTCTGGCAGGTTGTGAAATAGTCGCTCTCTTCTCGGCTGGGCGCTTCATGCGTCAACCCATTGTGGTACTTTTGTGATTCTATAGTTGAACATGTAAACTCACTCCGAAGTTGCCAACGACCAACTAGAAAGTTTTGAAAAAGAATTGTCATACCAATTACATATTAAAACGCTGTAACAAAAATGCACTAATTTGTATTAAAATAATTATTTGTTACACATCGCAGGATTTTCATTATTTTTCACACCCAATTATTTTCAGTACCAGAACTTTAAATTTTTTGCTTATCATATACGTTATGTAACTCAAACAACCAGCAATTGTTATTTATTCAACGGCTGTCATCCTTGAAATGGTACTTGGTCACACAAAATCAGGCGACATTTTTCTAAAATTCTAACAAAACTGTATGAAAAGAGTTGAATCTGTACATATTATAAATTAGACTACCTGAGCTATTTAACTGTACGTATTATTTCTTTTGCTCAAGTAATTAATTTAAAAAACAAATTATTAAAATTGTGAGGTACCTCACATACCCATAACTGATAAAATGCAGTTGTAGGTCCAAAATCACAACAGTTGGAAAAACGTACATCCGTATGAAAGGAGTGACAATTTACATTATGCAAACTAAATGACACGCAGTAAATGCAACACGTGATCGTAGTTAGTTCGTGTGAAACACGTCAAAAGACTTGGTACGTTATTACATCTGGCTCTGAACAGCATATATAAAAAGTCAGTATCCATTAATTTAGAGTAACGCACTGACTGCACTTTAAAAATAAAGTTATAAAATGCCTCTAAACATAACTAGTCACTAAATGAATCACATGTTAACTATCTTGGTAACTGATAATCCTCTGTTATAAATCAAATATGTGCATTTTGTACAGTGAGAATAAGTAATTTTGTAACATTTGTAATACTTATTGAGTAATAGTCTGAATGTAATTAAGAATCATTTATAGCATCACTCAAGATCTGTAACCAGCAGAAAGCTAATACACAGGGTACTAATTTTTCACAAAATATTTTGTGACTAGATATACTTCAACACTCTGTAACTTTGTTGGAAGAAGTTTTTCTTTGCACATGGTAAACTCTAAATCAGATTAAGTTAATATTTACTGGTTGCCAGTTAATTTTTGCTGATCTAAACTATTTAAACTGATACATCAAGAACCCGTAGAAACAGACTAATTTCTTCAGTTAGGTTAATCTAATTAAAACAACAATAAATCAGTTCCATACAAATGGTTTAGAATTAAATGTTAGGTATAATTTTCCAATTCTCAAAAACAAATTAATAAAAAAAGGTTGTGAGGTAAAAAAATTGTGTAGCAAATTCACTAAAAAATAATTGCTACTATCAAGATACCGAGATTTGTGCCCATGCCACTGACATTCACCATTATACCAAATCGTAACACACGAAGCTCGTGATTTAAGTAGATATAATGTTACAAAGCAAAGTTCTTTTTAAATTTTTACTAATAGGCAGATTAAATGGAACGAAGCACTATGCACTGCATTGGTGCTTCGTCTCCGGAATATGGCCATGTGGTTCAAAAAACTGTACTCTTTGTTCAAAAAATATATGAACTCCTTTGTAAGAATATGGATACATAAATCTTAAAAAATTTACATGCCATTTTTTGATAGTAGTCTACTAATGTTTAGTTATATTCAGAATACACACTGTAACATTTCAGTAGAATTAGAAGGCCGTAATTCTGTTCTCTCTTTTTTTATTGAATCTTTCTTCTTCTCCAACAAATTAGTCAATGATCACTCGTTTTACAATATTGAGGGATGAAATTTAAAACATCTTGCAGCAATTATAGATGAACTGCTTGCATAGAAATTTACGAATATATATATATAAAACTTCTCAATCTTGCACTCACACATCTGTTCTTGACTGTGATGACTACATTTTTGTTAAAGGAGAAACCTTTGGCATCACATCTGATGTTACTTGCATTCTGATTGACTATCATCTGACCACGCGACACTATTCTTTCAATCATCAATGGCGAGACGATAGCCAATCAGGACACTTTCCTTCAATTTCACATGATTTGCAAACAAATAATAACAATAGCAATAACCTCTATATTACCTCTACATCAATAAATTCATGACATAACCAAAATTACATTGCACTTCGCTAAAATCATATACTAAATCTTAACTTGAAAATTATCTTAATTAATTATCACCACAACCAAATAATCCAAAACCAAAAAGGTAATACTAATATAAATATAATACCTGGAAAACCGCAACGTTACAACACTACACTTCAAAACGTGCATTATCTTCATAAACCAGTGCGTCTATGACAAATAAGTATACACAACCAGCCAAAAATTTAATGTACTGCATAAAACCTTGTCAAAATAGTTATTCACCGCATAGATAAACAATAGCTTCCTTTAGAAATAAAAGCAAGAAAATTCTTTACAGGCAGCTTTCAATAACGTAGAACTGTTGCAATTTAATTCTCTTACTTCACTAGTAAAACTTTTATTTTTAAGCGATATATTATTAATAATTGTACTAATTCTGCAGTTATTTAAACCAACTGATTAATCAGTATTGATTGTACTAATTGCAGAAAAAAATATTAGAACTGATGAGTGAGTGAGTGAAGAGATTTGGGTGACTCTTTAACATCGAGGTCTTGCAAGCAGATCAGGGTGAAACAAGGTGAGTATGGAGCAGTACCAGAATGCAAGGGCAGGGGAAACTGGAAATCCCTGAGAAATCTCTCTGACTAGCAGCATTGTCCCGCACAATTCCTACTTGCAAAAATCCAAAATGAACCGACCGGGGATTGAATCCGTTTCGCCTTGGTGGGAGGCGAGCAGTATTAACCGCTCAGCCACTGTGGCCCCTAGCAGTACAGAGAATACGGGTAGAGAACACTTGCAAGCTACATGCTAATTAACTTCTGATTCCCGAATATGAATTGCTTTATTTAAATGTCAAAATAATGTGACTTACAAAAAGATTAGCATACCATCCAAATAAATGCATTTCTTGAAATTTTAGTGCACTTCTGCTAAGAAAGTTTTATGTAAGTGGTATACTTTCTAGTCAAGCTATAACTTTTTTGAAAATCATTAATCTGTTGCCAAANTAAGAAAGTTTTATGTAAGTGGTATACTTTCTAGTCAAGCTATAACTTTTTTGAAAATCATTAATCTGTTGCCAAACAAAATGTAAACAAATGGTCATCTTACTTTTTGAAAAAAGAGTTTTTTAAAGTTCTGGTGGAAAATCTCTAGCTAATGTCAAGGAAATGCACAGAAGATAAATGTCATCTGTAAGCCTATGGGTTTAATTATGCTTTATGGTAAAGAAAAATGGAGTGATACAAACTTTGCTGGAAAAAAAATCCTTACATTAAGTTTGGCTGTTTTTTTTTTTTTTTTTTTTTCCAGAATGTGAGTAATTACTGCATAACTCATATGAAGCATACTCTAAAATCCTTGTATCAGTTGTTTTCCATGTAATGCAGTCTGAGAACAAAAGAAAATTTAATACTTTTATCTTAGTTGGATAAATGCATAGCAACATTTCATTAATAAAACTAAACAAACTAAAACGGAGTCTAACAAATTTCTTAAACAGAATGTAGTAGTGAACTCTATCTGCCACCTACAAGTGTGTCTTAAAAGGGAATATTCCAATTACGTTCTGTAACTGCATTCTGAAGCAATGTTTTTTTTTTTCCCTTCTTCTTTTGTCTTTACGTAAAACTGTATTTTCCACAGATTCTATACCTTTGCTTTGTAATGTTTATAAAATGTCTGNCTTCTTTTGTCTTTACGTAAAACTGTATTTTCCACAGATTCTATACCTTTGCTTTGTAATGTTTATAAAATGTCTGAATGTATAAATGTGTATGTAGGCCTAATTCACCATCTCTCATTTGGTGTGCCCACGTAGCCCACACAAACAATGGGTCATGGGAGCGGGATAGAGTCAAAGTGTACAGAAGAATACGATCAGTGATACTGGCACTGCGCATGTATCATGGCGCAGTGGTTGCTACATCCTCTCCACTTTGAACCTACTTCCTCTTTGACACCTTAGCTCAGCCAGGCAGAGTAGAATAATGGCGGCGCCACTGCACTGCTCACAGCTAATGACGAACAGGACTTTAGAACTCAATTGTGGACGTTACGATTTTCAGCCACAAAACTATCTTTTTTTGCATGCGACAAACAAAAAAAAAGTTTTCTGTGTCCCTTTAACATTCTAAGGCTCCTGAATATTAATGTTCTTACCTAAAAACCACCCCACGAAAAGTTTCGTTTTAGCCATATTCACACCCAGAAAAATTCTCTTTAGAGAACAAAGTAGATAGTGACAAAGTTTCATGTTCGTATACCGTTCCTTAAATGCTTTTCATAGCCCAACCCCATAAGAACACGTTGAGTAGTTTTCAAATAAAGGACGGATTTCCAAAGCTCTGCACGTCTCTTCATGGTCTAGGTAGGCGCCGCCCTTAATGTTTCATCAGCCCAAGTTTTTCGCTGTACATGCCAAGGTATATTTTGTTTTATGTTTTTGTTTCTGAAATGTTTTATACTTCTCAGATAGATAAATTTGTTTGTGCCTGATGTCATGCTTTTCAATCGAAATGAGGTGCTGAAATTTAATATGATGCCACTGAAATACTAATTTTTTCAAGATTTTACACATCTTGAAATTCTATTTCCGCTTTCAACTTATTTCTAAGCCTTGACACTGTGGGTGCACACTTCTCCGTAGTAAAAAAATTACATATCGCTCCACAGAAAACACCTGCATCAAACCCACCCAGTTCATATTTCAAATTTTTCTTCCTTTTCTTGTCAGGTGTTTGGAAAGATCACATTCACCAATCTCCTGTAAATGCTTTCCTTCTTTTTAAATCTGTTAAACAGGAACACAGGACACTCCCATTGCTTTTGCTGTGTGCAGTAGTACTTGTTCACAAGGGGTAGACAAAGACATCACACTGTTCCGAGCTTCATTTTCCATAAAATCTACACATTAAACGCTCATTCACAAAGAAACAGTATCTACTGATGGCCCATTCCTTGTAGTGAATGGGTAAGGATGGAGTGGGAAACCACCTAAGACTCACTCTTAATTTTGTTGGAACTTCCCACCCCTCCCTCATGTGCTGAAGTTTGTTAGCCAATCAAGGGGTTGAAACCAATGACCAGCATGTCAGCTAAGCAAACCTGAGTATTATACTTCATTTCATATAAGAAGGCCAGATTCTGACAGTCAGTGAGTGGCAACTTGACGTATACGAAACAATCAAAGTGTAATTTACAAAATCCTGTATCAGCTGATGCACGAATGTACAAAAGTTAAAATTACGTTGGCTATTCTGAGTGCACTGCCGACTCCCATTAGGCTAGCAGAAAATACGTGATAGTAAAGAGTTCCTAGATTTATTAATACATTTTATTTTACGAGGTCACAAAACAATGGTTGTAAGTGTTAAAAACTAAACTTTGTGATAATGTAGTAATGCATAGGTGTTCAAAATGAAATGCACAATAAAACGATACAATGTGTAAAAGTTTTCCGAAGTTGTGCTAACTTCAGAAAGCTTTTTCACGTTGTATCATCCCTCTCCAACCTCGCTTTCAACACGTCCTTGATATTAATTCCAAAAGCATACAGAAATATTGCATAATATTGTTGAATTATTTTTAAAATAATTTGACGAAACGACACGACTTTGAAATAGATTTCCAGCCCATAATATAAAAACAATCAACTTTAAAAAAGACGCTATCTGTTGACCAAAATAAGGGTTGCTCACACTTTGCCGTGACGTGCTGTGCGCGCCATCTGTCGGATCTTNGTTAAAATTACGTTGGCTATTCTGAGTGCACTGCCGACTCCCATTAGGCTAGCAGAAAATACGTGATAGTAAAGACTTCCTAGATTTATTAATACATTTTATTTTACGAGGTCACAAAACAATGGTTGTAAGTGTTAAAAACTAAACTTTGTGATAATGTAGTAATGCATAGGTGTTCAAAATGAAATGCACAATAAAACGATACAATGTGTAAAAGTTTTCCGAAGTTGTGCTAACTTCAGAAAGCTTTTTCACGTTGTATCATCCCTCTCCAACCTCGCTTTCAACACGTCCTTGATATTAATTCCAAAAGCATACAGAAATATTGCATAATATTGTTGAATTATTTTTTAAATAATTTGACGAAAAGACACGACTTTGAAATATATTTCCAGCCCATAATATAAAAACAATCAACTTTAAAAAGGACGCTATCTGTTGACCAAAATAAGGGTTGCTCACACTTTGCCGTGACGTGCTGTGCGCGCCATCTGTCGGATCTTTTCCGAAGTATTACCAGCCAGAAATGAACCGCTTTCCTGCGCGATATGTAACGAATTTACAAACAGATGCCAATAGTTATATTTTTCCACGAGCTCTGCATAGTTTTTAAAGTAACATATATTTTGTGTACAACGATTTGGAGTACAAGTAATTTATGGTCGGCCGGTAATCGTTCGTCTACGTAAATTATACGCCATATTATTCTCTCGAAACCCTTGTTTCCATAGGAAGTGGGCACGCGTGAATAGTTTTTAAGCAATTCTAACGTTATTCCACGTCACATATTTCCAACTCGAATATATTAGCTATAACATCCAAAGTGTGATAATAGATACAACAGACCGTCTCGCAAATGTTAACTCAAATTCACTATCTCGGACAAATTAAAAAAGAGTTCGCAAATATTTAATTATTTGCAACATTTTATATTTTTACTTTTATAACCTACTTATTTTTTTAGACAGGTGTCAGTCTTAAAATATCTTAAAATTTGTTTAGCATTACAGTGCAATGGCAAGTGGATTAGCTGACAGCGTGTTGATAAAAAATACAGCCCCGACTTGACAGACCAGCTGATGGTGGAAGGATACGTAGTCAGATGCAGTTAGATATAAACAGTGGCGCTACTTTCGCAGACCTGTCAGAATCTGGCCTTCTTAAATGAGATGGACTATAACAGTTTGCAGCGCACCAGGGATGCGTTTGAACCCCACCAAATGTTACTAACAAAGTCACAGCATTGTGGATGCCTACACTGAGTTTAACTATTGTTTAGTGCTCCCACCTACCTGGAGCTATTTTCCACGTTTGAGGCACAGGAGCAATAAGGACGACACTGCCATGTGCATCAAGTGTGCCACTGCCCCTAAGTGCAAGGCTTTGAACTGGCGTGCAGTGTTCTAGTAGCACTACATTTACCTACGGTACTTAAGCGGTGACCCTATTAAGGTTCAATGAAGGGCCCTTGAGTAGTTTTTTTTACATATTTTATGCATATATTTTTTAATACAGCTCTTTGAAAAGCCATTTTTAGAAGTTTTGGAGTAATCTGAAATGGTGTTTCTAACGTGCATGACATTTTGAAAGTACTCAACAGCTCTCGTCTGAAATGTGTGTTCTTTTCGTAGAACAGCATATTAAATGCATGTTTAATAAATTTGTGGAAAAACACGTATTTAAAACACACTGCAAAGCAGTTCAAGCACCAAGTAGGTGGGAGCCTTAAAGCTTTAAGAACCCTAAATATTTTGCTTTACAGGCTTAAAAAAACAGTCAGGATATCTTTAACTTAGTAACTCCTTTTAAAATATTGTAATGACGCAGTATGCTTAATTTTTCGGGACACGGGTGTAAAATTCGTTTGTGTGTATTTAGCTTTGGAAAGCTTTGTAATATTTTGTCAGGTTTCAAGTTAAGCCGCGGTGGCTAGTTTCCCATGTTTGTTTGTCGAGCAGACGTGTGGACATCTGCTGTTTACGTTGTAACAGGAGTCCGTTTACCGTCTAGTTTTGAAAGTAGTTGTTTTGGTTATGCGGCCGTTGCAGGTACAATAACATGTTGTGAGCGCGGGACACAGCCTAGTTTCGAAAGTTGTTGTTTTGGTTATGCGGCCGTTGCGGGTACAATAACATGTTGTGAGCGCGGGACACAGCGTAGTTTTGGATGACGCTACTGGCAGATGCCGGAGGCCATGCGCTTATCTTAGGAGAAGGGGGAGATAGGCCTGCCTAATATATACTGGTGGTGCCTATCGCCTAGAGAGAAAGTCACCAACCATCGAAGAAGACGCGTCGGGCGTGAGAAGACGCACCAGCCCGAAAGGGCGTGGGTCGTTAGGGTGCCAGGAGGGAACGAACATCCCTCCTGCCTCAGTAACTTAGTCGTGCGATGTAAGTTTGAGACATTAATAAACCGTAAACTACTGTGGCGCTGTTTTCTGCACTGGTATAACTGATTGTGAAAGTTCGTACTCTGTAAACTGGAAAGTCGTCTGTGCACTGTGAAACTTCAATGATAAATAAAGTATAAAGCAAACTAATCTGGAACTTCTTCTTTTTAATTAATCGGCGTCACCTGGTACTGAGTCTCGTATTCTACCTATGAGCAAGCCGTGGCAACGTAAACATTCGGCAGGGTAATACTTCCGCAACGTTACAAGATGGCGCCCAACTGTGCGGCTGCATTATTATAAAGACGGTAGTACATAAGACGGAACACTACAATATGGCGCCCAACGGTGAGGCGGTAATATAATAAACATCGGCCAGGTAACGGCTGCAACATTACAATATGCTGTCAAAATATTAAACTTATTGGTTCCCAAGTACATAGATGTTTTCCACTGGTAATAACTGATAATAGTTCAATGTGCAACAATAACCACAAAGTAATTTCTTTATTACACATGTAAAATTATTGCTCAAGGATTTTATTAAAAGTTGCACATGTCAAAATGTTTTTTTTTAACAATAATATAATTTAATGTTAATGATTACAAACTAAAGACATTTTAATTTGTTTTATGGCACTGTTCACGCATTTCTAATTTCAAAAGTTCCTTTAAATGTTTAGGCACTTTCAGTCTCTTCCTCTTACGCTTCTGTTTTGGATTCTCAACATCTTGCACTGACTTTCTCTTCTTTTTTTTACATGACAGTGGGTTAGGACCTTTTTTCCTTTTATGTTTTTTCTTTACGATTTCCTCCTCAACACAACCAAACTTCTTTTTAAGTGTTTTTAGGGTTTCCTCTTCATGCTGCCTGACACCAAACCTTAAAAATGNAAAAAAAGACGTAAAAACATTTAAGGCAAAACTGAAGACGGTTAAACTGAAAAACTCATAGTTATTTTAAGACTGATAAAAAATTAGTACAATACAATAGGATCATGCTACATTAAAAAACAGTTACATAATATTCAAAAAATATTCATTTTTATATCTATTGAATATTACCCTTCATTCTGATTGAATACAACCGAGAAATTGGCTTTCATATGATGTTCTGAGGACCTCTTCTTATAATTAAAAGTATGATACAGCCCTCTAAATGTCCAAGCTTTTTTGCTTGAAACTATGACATTAAAACAATGTAATGGTATGTTTTACTTAAGAAAAATATTAAATCCAGTAGTTAAATACCACAGCCTTGTCCAAGCTTTTTTGCTTGAAACTATGACATTAAAACAATGTAATGGTATGTTTTACTTAAAAAAAATATTAAATCCAGTAGTTAAATACCACAGCCTTCAAAAATACCAGTTAATTCTTATAGTATGTTATAAACTGTTTGTTGTAGAGAAGAACAATTGTAAACATATGTTGATGCCAAACAAAACCTAAACAATAAATTATACTTAAGTTTTAATAGTAGTGTTTATTACTTCCCTTATCAATACAAAAAAATGGTTTCACAGATATTTATATACACAGTGAAACCGAACTCTGCAGACAAACTTTGGCAAATAATTACTTACAAAAAAAAATTGGTAGAAAATACTTATAACCTATAGTCTAGTCTGTTCTGTAAGGGCGTAACAACCCTTCAAAGTTTAGAATCTCAAGAGTTTCTCAATAATGCATTATAAAATGAGGAAAGGCAAATCATAAAAAAAAGGGTACCGATATCAACTCCCATTAAGATGGATGTGTTGTAATTCCATTTGTGTATTGAAAAATATAAATCTCCAGCATTTTTGGGCTGTTCCCTGGGGATTTGTAATCTACTGCACAAGGTAAACAAAAAAATGTCCTGTGTTTTTGCCGTACATGCCACAATTTTCGAGAAACTAATGCATAATATTTCAACAGTAAATCACAATGTTTTTATCATTTAAATGTTACACAATCATCATCATCACCACCATCTCATCATTATGACGCGTGGCGCGTACTGGCATATTTATTCCGGACTTTGTCTCATCTACATGTGACGCCATGTCACCCGGAGTGAGGTTCAAACCCACGATGCCTTGTTCCCAGAGCTAACCAGCACACTCCTAGGCAAAGGGCATTCAAGGACACGCCGCTGGAGCCGTCTATGCCATTATGTCAGATGTCATGTGCCTTGTAATCACCCCCGCGTGCGACAGAAACCGGCAACGAAGCCAAGCGCTGCCTCTAAGCGGGTGGCAGAAACACAACCCGCACACAAAGAAAACTGCCACTTCCAGCTTCTCCAGAGAGAATGTGGCCAGCGCTGCTAAGGGAGGAGCTCACATCTGAAGATACCCGACCAGCCAAAGGAAGCCGAAGAACCCACACCGGCCGACTATATATGCCGGCGCACACTCCCAGATCGTCAGTTGTATACTCGGCAGCTCGCTCCACCACCTCGTGTGCTGGAACTCTCTGCCTACCGCTCTCCTCACGAGAGATCAGCCAGCCTTCCAGAAGTCTTCTAGACCAGCGTCCAGCGACCCCCGAAGAACTCTTCTTCCCCCCTTCACATTCACTACCACTTTGGTAGTGAAACCAGAGTCCCTTTTGGATAACAGTATAGATTAGTTATGGTGAGTTGTTGTCATAGCTACCTAGCTCATTTCTGCTCTTGTTTAGTTTTACCCCAGGTCCCCTTCACCTGGTTTAATGGAGTCTACTTCCACCAGTTTCAGTACAATTGATAGCTAGGAGATAGTACGGGCCATGTCTTATTTCTCTGGGGAATAAACACGTATTCTTACCTAATCCCATGGGCTTATTCTAGGGTGTTGTGTCTTCGACCTCGTAGACGTCAAACCCACAAAGGAGAAGCAGGAGACCGCATCTTGAAACTCACTTTGCCAAAACTAGTGTAGGTATGCAGACTACCCTTAACCAGGTGCACGTACNCGCATCTTGAAACTCACTTTGCCAAAACTAGTGTAGGTATGCAGACTACCCTTAACCAGGTGCACGTACATCGCCAAACACAACCTAGTCGTCGGCTATCCGTACTTTGAATCAAGTACTCCGGAACTCGGAACATTGTAAGGTAGAGCCACAACCACTAGGAATACANATCCCATGGGCTTATTCTAGGGTGTTGTGTCTTCGACCTCGTAGACGTCAAACCCACAAAGGAGAAGCAGGAGACAGCATCTTGAAACTCACTTTGCCAAAACTAGTGTAGATATGCAGACTACCCTTAACCAGGTGCACGTACATCGCCAAACACAACCTAGTCGACGGCTATCCGTACTTTGAATCAAGTACTCCGGAACTCGGAACATTGTAAGGTAGAGCCACAACCACTAGGAATACANCGGCTATCCGTACTTTGAATCAAGTACTC
The DNA here is from genome assembly GCA_002778355.1 of Clitarchus hookeri. NCBI lineage: Eukaryota > Metazoa > Arthropoda > Insecta > Phasmatodea > Phasmatidae > Clitarchus > Clitarchus hookeri. The sequence goes on from NQII01001063.1 coordinate 1,106,881, forward strand.
CGGAACTCGGAACATTGTAAGGTAGAGCCACAACCACTAGGAATACACGTAAGGAAGCGGCTAGACATCCAGATCAGCTAACCCACTCCATCCACCGCGTTGAACTGTGCCGGTTGGAATGACAGGACTGATTCTGGTTGGCCTAACCCCTTCTCGTTACACTCTGGCGAGGGAACTCGTCGCCTGTTCCTCCTTCGTGTGGTAGACCTTAGTACCTTCCCGTATGCCCTTCACCCATAGAAGTGGTGCAAGGTGGAGAGCTAAGAGGGCAGTTACTGCCTCTAAACCTAGTCAGTTGCTCTGCCATTCCTGTCTGCTTCCCACCCAAGGGACCGAATTCAAGAGCCACCAGACAACTGGAGAGGCCTCACCTCCCAGTTCCCCTTAGCTTCCTTTTCCAGCCACCCCAGAAGATCGCTGGAGATCCTAAACCACTCGTCGTCCATCTACGACTGGGACTACCAGTACCTTTGGATACCCGCCCATACTTTCAGCCTGCGACGCCTAGTAGCCCGCCACCAGAGCCGACCAATCCAACCAGCAGCACTAGTTCCAGTCAGCAACCGCCAAGCCAGGATCTACCCAGGGTGAAACCCACTGCAGGTAACAGTGTGCCCTTGTCAAAGCCTACTGTGCGTAGAGCAGTCATCGCCACACCCGACTTTGTGCCAAGTCGAAGAGCTACACATCTCACCCTATACCGCAGCAGGGTCACAACCAGGTGACAGATCATTCAAACTTCCCCTCAGTGAGTTATAACCCGTGTCTGTGCGGCACCAAAGAAACCTTTGTTTGACGGTGACATCACTGCCATTTTTTAACCAGACCCCACGCGTCAATTATCATATCATTATATCATATCTCATAAGTACCGTCTCATCTTATCATACCATCATATCATTCAATTGTCATCCCATCATCATCCAATTAATTATCCAATCATCAATTGGTATGCAGCAGTTTAAAAAAATGATGAGATTCTGTTGTAAACTACGGCTTGCACAAGGTAAGGGTACCCACCTGACCTAGTTCTTGAAAATTGATTTTCAATTTCTCTGTTTTTTATCAAAAGTGTAAAAAATTTGAGAAACTTTTTAAAATCTGGCTCACATGTAATCTGTGTATCTTGGTAGAGGTGAAATTGTATATTCCATTTTCAAAGAATGAATATTTGTTAAGTGTGTTTTTAAGTTTGATGTTGATTTGACTCACCCTGAGGAATCAGTTTTTTTACACAAATTAAACTATGCATAGAATTCATTTTTACTCGAAATAGCAAAATATTGCCACATTTCAGATGTAGTTCNTTACACAAATTAAACTATGCATAGAATTCATTTTTACTCGAAATAGCAAAATATTGCCACATTTCAGATGTAGTTCTTTTATTTTTATCTCTGTAAATTAAAAGTAATATCTCATCTGCCATAAAAAACTACACATTCAGTACGAATGCCATGTACAAACTCACTATAATGACAGGGGATTTTCACTGGATAGGGAGGAGCAAATCACTTATAGTTTATGCCCCCTCCACACATACAGAATATTAGTAAACGTTTTTAATAAATGTAAAAGTAACTCTTAACAATTGTTTTTTAAATATTGTAATGCAAGAACTAACAATTTCTGCACATTAATAAAAATGTATGCACTATCACAGTTTTACACAAAAAATTTATTTGTGTTTGTCTCTGTTATATTGCATATTTCCTGTTGATGTAATGCTTGAATATTGAAGAAATGGCGACAGTGAGATGCTTCACGTATAGATTAACTGAGTTTATCAAAACTTTTCTAAATAATACATTGGAACATTTTTAGCAATGTTAGTGGCTTAACGTTAAAGTTTTTATTTAAACGCAGAGCAGTTTTTGCTAAAGGAAGAAACAAGGGTGGCATCAGAAGACTACGATGTTTGGCAAAGAATTGCAATGTGGAAGGTGGGCGACAAATGTTTTTTTTCCTGATGACCTTCAACAGTAAGTATAAATTTGAGCAGTTGTAATAATTTTTTTTATGTAACAGTTGATTAATGTGTAAAACTAATTTTGGCATCTTATCACTGTTTTCCACACCTGTGAATCGTGAATGTCAATTTAAGTCGACGAAAAAAGTTAACATTTATTATTAATTACAGGCTTCTGGGAACCAGGCCCATATGTGAAAGCTGTGCATAAAATAATATTCAATAAAACACAAATAAAAAAGAAAAAATTACGTTATCCCTATTACATATTAAATCTTTGAAGAATCATTAAATAAAAAATAAAAGAAACATTCATACCAACCAAACATAGCTTATATCTGCTATTCTATACATTTAGTTATTTTAAAAATACAACCCTATTACTCTGATCATACGCTATTCATGGTAAAGTGAGCACTTTTGAAAGCCCTCCCATTTGGAACAATAGTCAATAAATATATTTTATTTTAGTCTTAGACGTTAACTTCCGAATGCCGTGGAATATGCACACTGTGCTTATTACTTACATGGCAATATTAATTTAAAAAGGTGGTTAAAGGGCAAAAAATCGCTGAAAGAAAAAAGTAACTAGGGCCTCAAAAATGCTCACTTTACTGTGAACAGCCTATATCAGTGAAAGAGGGTCTTAATTGTAAAATAGTACATGCACACAATTGCTAATGATGTACTACATTCCTCAAATAATCAGTTCATCCAATGCCCATGTTAATAAAAGGTAAACGGCTAAAGAGTTAACATTTCCAATTCCTCTTATGATAAGTCTTTACAAATCTCATAATTGGTTTGCATGTGGCACGTTCAGTACGCAAGTCGTTCAATAAACTTATTACTTTGTTTATTAGACTATTTGTTCTATATGTTGTATTTTAACCACTTTGAAGTACTGCAATTATCTTTAGATCTAATGTTTTGGGAATGTATTTGATTTGCATTTCCTGAATTCGTACTTGTTAAAAATTGTTTATTTTATACAAATACACCCTTAGGGATAGCTTGACATACTGAGTGCTATAATTTTGGTAAAACTGAAAAGATATACAATATACATATGGAAAGGTACATGAAAAATTAATTTAAGTGCTCGTGTTTGAAATATTTCAGAGTATGAAGTTGGTAATGAAAGCAGATACCCCACACTGCATGTAGGCATAATCTATGTGAATGTAGTAAAGCATAATAATTATATACTTTTGAGATGATAGCTTTTTAGACCTTTATACTGTAATTTATGTAAAACAGCAATTACTGGTATCACTTTATTTTTAATAGGCCTGTGATTAATATCCTCATTCCATTGGTAAGACCTATCAATCAATAACCCAAGATACTTAAGCTTAACAACTCTTTCAATCAACTCATTTTGTATACAGTAAAGTCCGTATGTATTGAACCCAGATGGATTGAAAGTGCGCATCCATGGAACATATTCTGTGGTCTCATTTTGTATTTATCTACATTTCAAAACCACATTTATTTAATAAAAGATTTTGGTCAGTCCCCTAAGAAACAATGGATAGAGAATCCACTGTATGCACTTTTGTTATCAGATACAGGAACAACAGATTTTTTTTTTAATGAAAAACATACTTACAGCCACAGATAGTTTTTAAAATATTCAGAGTTAACTTATTACTATTTTACCAATTTATTAGTAGATCTAGGCCATGTTATATGTTATCCATGATTACAATTTCTTTATCTGATGCATAAGTCAATATCATCAGCAAAGAGAGCTACATTATCTTTCAAATTTAACATTGTAATATAATTAAAATATATTATGAATAGAAATGGACCCAAAACTGAACCTTGGGGAACACAGTGTAGTTATCTGCAATGTAGAGCTATTAACAACATAACATTTACAGACTGTTTTCTTTTTTCTAATAAGAGGTAAACCATTTCATTGAGATGCCTCTAATATCAGCATTATCCAATTAATTATTTATAATTAGGTAATTTAATTTACTGCAAGCATTTTTACAGTGTTAGTGCAGCATACGATTTGAATTTCAGTAAATAACTCGGCTGAGTAGACTGTTTTAAGCAGATGGTACGAGTCACTTGCCCTTCTCGAGCTGTAGATAGTTGTGCACTCATTTTTATTGACCATAATCCCAACCAACAGCCTTGTTTTTTGATGTGACAAGTATTTTTAATATGTTTATTTAAAACTAATTGCAAAAAATTTTATTTGATTGTTCTAAGGCGACACAGGAGCAAAAGGCAGCTGGCATGCCCTCCCTCAGCAGCAAACTGCGCGTGCACCCTCCCAATAGATACTACTGTCTGGTGCCTGGCACCCACCGGCTGGAACATGAGCATATACTGCTTGCCTTAGTGTACTTGTAGACTGGTAGGCGATGTATTTATATATCAACAGCTTTAAGGCACAGTTAGGCATGGTCACCATATCTTACACTCGACCCAATGCACATGAATATGACTAAACAGTATACAGGATGTTTGGGATATCAATACATTAATTTTAAGGGATGGTAGGCCACACCAGGACAATCATTTTTTATATAGGAACGTGTGATTGGAAACGTTTCCCTATTGTGCTACAGGTGCAGAATGCAACGTGCACATTTTAAACTTGGCGCGTGGGCAAACGGACAGCTCTGGTAACAACTTGCTGCATAAACAAAATTACGTGGGTGTGTTTTCATGGTGGTTTACTAACACGCAAATGTGACGCACCATTACAGCAGGTGTTCGAAGTGACAACCTCCCACCTCTGTGCAGGCAGTACAGCAACGTGCCATGTTCTGATGCGCTCAGTCAAAAATCCCTGGCATGAGTGGCATTTTCTGACAGGCGACATGTATTCGAGCTGCCAGTTCTTCCACCTAGTTAATGGACGTGACATGCACTACGCTCTTGACATGGTCCCAAAGGAAAAAGTCTAATGGTAGTAAAAGTCGACTGAGCGAGCCATGCAATGGGACCTCCCCACCCAACCCACTGTTCACCATATAGGTGTTAGTTAAATGCTCCTGTACAGCACGCGAGAAATGGGCTGGAGTGCCGTCGTGCTGCAACCATGTGTGCTGTCGGACATCAAGAGGCACATCTTCTAACAGCTCGGGGAGTGTTTCCTGTAGGAAGGTAAGGTAAATGTGCCCATTTAAGTGCAATGGCAGAATGTATGGGTCAAACAGCTGACTGCACTATTCCTACCCACACATTCACATGAAACTGTTGTTGATGTGCCCTTCTGTGAGTGGCAAGTGGATTTGTCACTCCACACGTGGCTGTTGCGCAAGCTAAACATGCCGTCCCATGTGAAGGAAGCTTCATCGCAGAAGAGAATCTTCCCACCAAAGATGGGATCTTTGGTGGGAAGAGTCTGCCACACCAATTGTCTGCAATTTTTGTGGGTGGTAGGGATGTAATTGTTGTTCGTGAAGAACTGTCCAAACACTTTAGTTGCTAATGTCCAATGTGTTGGCTATTGCACGGATACTGGTTGATGGTTGGTCTGCCACCAGCTCAAGCATATCTTCAAAACTTGGGGTGCAAACTTGCCTTTGTGCACCAGCGTTTGCTCTGTCTTGCACTGAGCTTGTGTCATGCAAACGCCGAAAAACACTCACAAAGGTTTGTAGGTTTGGTTGACGCCTGTCCAGGTATCGCTCACAGTAGCACCTTGCCGCCACAGCAGCACTGCCTTGCACCTCGCCGTACGCGAATACCATGTCTGCATACTCTGCACGCCTAACGCCCGTGCCACTGGTACCGCCATGATTACATTCGCTCGTCTCACACATCAACCAGCACCAACTGCAGGTGTAGTGACAATTACCGCCGCACGTCCGTCATCTTGGATTACGACAGCACCGTCCATTCGCTGCAAGGACCCGCACCACGCACGTGCCAAATTTAAAGTATGTGTGGTGCGTTCAGCACCTGTAGCACAGTAGGGCAACATTTCCAACCACACATTCCTACATAAAAAATTATTGTCCTGGCATGGTCTACTGTACCTTAAAATTAATGTATTGAATTCACAGCCATCCTGTATATATAATACTGATATATATAATATACTGATATATTTAATACCAATATATGTAATACTGATATATGTAATACCGATATATGTAATACCAATATATTTAATACTGATATATTTAATACTTATATATTTAATACAAATATATTTAATACTGGTGTATTTAATACTGATATATTTAGTGCTGATATATTTAGTACTGATATATGAAACTTTTAACAAGTGATCAAATACTGCAAACATTTTACATGTACTGCTGACTGAGTTAGTAGCGGTTCAGTCGGGTGGAACACAGCATGTCATGTTGAACATGTGCACATCCCAGCTAGTAGCCAAAATAGATGGGTGGGTCACCTGCCCGCATGTTTTTAAGTCAGTCTGTTCAAGGCTATGTGGGCTCAGTCACTCATAATGTTTGACGTGTAGAGAAATTTATTTGTGAAATTAAAACACAGTTGATCAAAACAATGTGCATAGTGACATAAATTTGTATTGTATGTCCATTAACTGTAAGAAAACCCATTTACAAGCTGTTATGTCCAGTAGTGTTTTGGTAAAACCATCCCATTGTTGCATTTCAGAAAAATCACAATGGCTACGCCAATGTTTCTCAATGTTGGGCCGCGAGGAGCTGAAAATATCTACTTACTATGCCGTTACAGGTGCAGAAAAATAATACCAATATCCATTACTCTTCTTGCTGTATCATGTAAATATTTAGCTTTTGATTTTTCTTATTTATAAGAGACATTTAGCAGCACCTTGGTGGCTATCCAAGCTAGGAATATTGGTTTTCAATGTTCCATTGCCCAAAAAAATATTACAAAAAAGAGTTAAGAAAACTGCGGTAGAAGAATACAGGTTCTTATGGGAAAGAGATAGTGATTTCTGGCAGACTATCAACCTTAATTTGGCTGTCAATCACTCAATTTGATCAAAACAATGAGACAGCCACTCTTTACCAAGACTTGGCTGGCGAGTTTTGAATGACATTTCAGGTTCCTACATACGAAACCCATGTTCACAAAAATTAATTAACTCATCTTGGTTTCAAAATATGGCACGTCAATAATTGTATTTAAAGTGTGTTTATTTCCTCCCAGCGTTTGTATTAACATCTCTGGCATAATACCCACTAGATTTTTAAATTAAATATTAATTTAATTCAATCCAAATAAAATGATACCACAGATGTGTACACACTTACCTCTCCATGTCTACAAAAATGTTTAAACATTGAGCGGTGCATATGTTTTACTGAGTGTGGATCCATTTTTAATGACTTCTTGTGGGAAAACAAAAGAATGTATTATTAAACAATTAGTTTACTTCAATAGATACATGTTTTCTAAATAAACTGCTATACTCAAAGCACATACAATATAAGCTGCTGTCACCAAATAATGCATAAGCACCAACCCTGAGTGCCACAAAACTCAATCCAAGTGCAAGGATGCGGTTTTGAATTAAAGTAAAACTCACTTAAGATCAGTTTACTCAATGAGACCATATCATTCAAAATGTTCAAGCAGCTATAATGTGTTTATTTTCAGCCTTAGTTATATGCATTTACTGAATAGGAACAGCGAAGAAAAAATGTTTTTCCCAAATATTAGTGATTACAAGTTTTTTAATAATCTATTAGAATGATGTAACGTCATGGCAATGAATGGATGAAAGTGTTGGTAACCCGACTTAGGCGCCAAACCCCGTCGACAGGCGGAGTCAAGATGGTGTTGCTGATATTCTCAGGGCTGTGTAGGGCCATCCACCTAGACGTACGCCGTTCTCTCTGTGATGGATATCGTTGAGTCATCCTGGTACTTGTGTTGTGGAGTGTATTGGGTCTATTCAGGCTGACCCACATGCCTTAAACTGCTGTTAAATGCAATTTTATAGAGATTGTGCAAATTTAGGCTAATGAAGAAACATCTGGAAGGTGGGTTGTAGGGGATCCATGCCTCGAAATGTCAATCAGGTGGTGCATAGAAATAATATGATGTGGTTTACTTACACACGTATATATTTTCTTTTGCACAGAAAACTCTACATTCACCTCATTGTGAACACATAAGCGGACCCTGGTCACTCGTGCTCACCAGGTGGGCTCAGCTGCTCTAAAAACCTGTTACGGCGACATGAAAAATTAAGGTGAAAAGTTATGCTTCCCCGGACTATGCTATTCCTGTGGCGTCTCCAGGTGCGAAGAAAACAAATGTTCCAGTTGAATTAAGATGTAACTATGGAAAACTAAATGATTAACACAAAAGATGTGAATGAACCCGGATCGCGAAGCGACATGTGCCAACTCCTCTGACTCTCGGACGATGACTGACTTACTGCAGCATGCGCGGGCGCATAAGGTGCCCGCGCACCCCTAACATTCTAGATTGTTCTACAATCTGATGTACCTTGCTGTGATGAGATGATGAATCAAAACAATAAAACAATGCTTACAAATCAAGAAAACAAACAGAAAACACTCTAACACACAAGCAATATAAAAATTATAAAATTAACTGGAAGCTACACTGGGAATTAATTTAATGAAAAACTATAATATAACTATTGCAAGGGCTGTCTTCTCGTGATATTTGCACGTCCATGAGTTTGTTTTAATTTATTAATAAATTAAATTTAATGTTTTCCTGGAATTGATTATTAAATGTCACTGGAACATTCTCCAGGATCTTGTTTGGCGCCTCACCGGGCGAGTCCAAATCGCCAGGACGGGGGGTTCAAAATAGGATGAGCACTGCAGTGGTGCATTATAGTGGTGAAGGGGGTGGTGTGCACGCGTGACAGATGGTCTGGGGAAGCATAGCATGCTGTCCTATGTCTGATGGTCAAGTGGAAAATGCTGCTGTCAGGTGTACTGCATTGTATTTAACCATCAATTTGTCAGCTTCCATGCGTGTAACAGCATTCAGAAAATGCAGTGCCCATGATGAAAATGTACAATCACAGCAGGAAATTATGTCACTCAGTAAATTTCCTTTACAATGATATTGTAATAATTTATCTGACCATAGTCAGTTGTTATAGCATGGTTCTACTATACACAAAGTTGATTCGAGCCCCAAGGTAGGAGGTTCTCATTTATCGTCAGACAATTACCTGGTAGTATCGAAAATTAAGTTACTCAAAAGATGGAAGAAGATAACTCCTACACAGGAACAAAGTGATAATATGACATTTAAAGTACACCTGCTTCAAGAAGAAAGCATTAGATTACTAGGAGGTGTGATGCGCACTGGCAATTATTTAAACATGACTTCGCCTCATCTTCATGTGTTATTACATCACACCAGGCGGGGTTTTAACCCGGAAACGACTTGCTAGCAGAGCCTACCAGTACGCCCCTAGACGCAGGGGCACCCACTGACACATCACCCAAGTTCATTTTGCCTTTACGTCAGATGCCACGCGAAACCCCCACGTGTGATAGAAGCCAGCCAAGCGGCCCAGCTAAGCACTTTAGCTCGTGCAGACGATGCAACACCACATGACAGACACACCTGTATTCGCCATGGACCGAGAGATGGCACCCAAGAGCACAGCTCTGCCCACGGGAGGTGGAACTTACCCCCGCGTCTCAGAGAGCCCACGGGCAGGTGGAACCGTCCGTGCACCGCCGCAGAACGGCAGTTCATTCTCAGCAGCTCGTTCCACCACCTTGTGTGCTGGAGCTCTCTGCCAACTTGTGACCTACCAGAAGCTCTTCAAAACATTCACCAGCAACCCCAGAAGAAGTCTTCAACCCCCTGCAACACGCGTTACCCTTCTGGTAGTGCCATCCGAGTCTCTTCTGGACAACAGCATCGAGTTAGTTAAGGCCAGTTAGTACTACAGCTACCTGGCTGTATCTGCTCTTGTCTAGTTTAGACCCAGGTCCCCTTCACCTGGTATTCGTAGTCTGCTTCTGTTTCAGTTCCTGGTTAGTTAGGAGGCAGTACAGGCCACCGTGTCTATTCCTCACGGAATAAACATGGTTTCTATTAAACCTCCGAGTACTGATTCTAGGGTGACTGTCTTTTATCCCCTGTAGACGTCAGCCCACCAGGGAAAAGTAGGAGACCCCATCATTTACAAACCCAATTGCCGAACCAAGAGTATGACTGCGAGCTCCCCTAACCGGGCGCACATACGTCGCATACACACCCATTAGACGGCCACCCATACTGTGCACCTGGTGTGCGGTACAGTAGAGCCTTAAACACTAGAGACTAAATCCATAAGACTGCTAGTCAGCCATTCCAGTCAATTCACTCCATCCACCACGCTGAACTGTTGCCGGAAGGAGTGATAGATTGGTTCTGGAGGTCTGCCCACATTTTTGGACCACACCCACGTCGTCGTCGGACATCCAGGGTAAACCCACCGCTCTTACCACCACGCTGAACTGTCGCCGGTTGGAGTAATCGGGTACGACTCTGGTTGGCTCGGCCTCAGCTTGGCTACACACCTAGCTAGAGATCATCGTCGCTTCCTTCATGGGGCCGACTTTAATACCTACTTTAATGCCATACACCCATAGAAGTGGTGCAAAGTGGCAAGCTAGGAAGGCAGCTACTGCCTCCAAATCCAACGGGAGCTGTAACCCGCACTTTGCAGCATTAACACCCCGGGAACGAGCTCAAGCCGTCCGACAGTTGGAAAGGCCTCAACTCCCAGCTCTTTCCCCATCCTTATTTTAGCCCCCATTCAAGACCACCGGCCAGTTGCATCCGGTCGTCACTGACTTCCGTCAGGGACGTCACGTGCCACTGGGGATAGCAAACCCGTTGTTCCGGAGCACCAGGACCAGCAGCCCTGCAGGCACCCTTCCACCGCCAGCCGCAACACCACCTCCGCCCAAGGACTGGGCAAGAGTTCCAGCCAACATCAGCAGCAACAGCTGCCCAGTCAGGAGCTACCCTGGGCCAAGCCCCAATACAGGTAAACCAGTGGCTGTGTGCCAACCAATACGAAGGACAGCCAAGCCCACAGCCGACTTTGTACCGTGCCATCAAGCCACGCGCTCTAGCCTTTACACCAGCCGAGGTCCGGTTAGCAGCCAGTAAAGTCAGCCAAGCATACCGCCAGTGTCTCTAACCGACACACAAAACCTTGCCCGACCGTGACGTTGTCAATCACCCGACGTCACGCGTCAACTATATCAGAAATGACTTGAAGACAACTTAATTTTAAAACCAAAATCTAAAAACATTAACCAAGAGTGGAATAATATAAATTGGTCTGCACCCCATTCAAATTTCATGGCTTTCACAAAGGAAGATCATGCTTAAACTATATATATACATTGTAACACAATTAATAGAAAAACACTGTGAATTCAATATACCAACCTTTTTTGCCTTTATTGATTATGAAAAGGTATTCGATAAAATAAAAAGGAATAAACTGTGGGAAATTATAAAAGGAAGAGAGATTCCATCACATCTTTTACGAGCTGTGCAAAGTTTATATACAGATAATAAAATTCAAATCAAAATTGCAAACAGCAAATATAATATGGCTGGAATAAATCAAGGAGTTATACAAAGGTGTCCTCTCTAACACATACTTTTTAACATATACATTGATGAAGTAACCAAAACTTGGTTACAGACAATAAAACATTTTAAAATTAATAATGTGAATATTAGCACACTGCTACTTGCGGATGGCCAAGGGATAATTAGCAAAAATGAGAAGGATTTGCAAGGCACAACCACCAAAAAACAACAAAAACCAACTTGTTTTTCAATCCATTACCCTCCATTACTTTCAACCTTTTTTTAGTCAATTTTCTACGGTTTCTTTAAATATGAGTCTTAATAGGCAGATGGTCTTGATAAACAGGGTCAAAACAATGAGATTGTAATGTACATTCAATAAAATGTAGATATGAGCAGCTGTTATAATATTTTAAAACATTTTCCTCCATGTGCCAATAATAAATAACCTTATCTCTCACCAAAACAGTAGCTAATTTGCATCCATATATATATATGTGTATATATATATATATANTTCTAATTTTTCAACACATTAATTTGTCTATCATTCAAATACACACATAATAAAATTATAACTTTAACATCTGTTGCAATTATGACTTAACACACAATATCCAAACTGGGTGGAAAGTTGGTAAAAGTGCAAATTAATACAGAAAAGAAACGAAAATAATTGTCCCTTCAATCTAATTGGTTAACACTATGTTACTTTTACTTTATATTGCAGTTGGGTCAACTTCTCGTATGGAAAATGTACCTTTGTATAGTTCTTAATTCAATGTGAATACACTGCTGTGCTATCTATATTTAAACATAACAATAATGCAAAGTCAACATACCAAGTTTCATGTAAATCTTCAATGTGAATTGGTCTTTACTGTTAACTACTTTTCTTATGCTTGAAATTATTGTAAGCTGTGCTATTCAGCATATGCCTGGTATTACATAAGCAGCACTCCCCTGTCTGGTAGTTTTTAAATCTGAAACTACAGACATCCTCCATGCATTCTACTGGAAATTAAAAATTGGGAGTAATACAAGTTTAAACAGTAAAGACTTCTGCAACTGCGTATCAGTCATGACTCTATCAAAAACCCTTTTTTTTTGGGGTAATCAATTACGTCCTTTTGTAACAGTAAGTAATCCCATAGTTAAGAACTTCCGAATTAACTTATGAGTGAGAGACTAGGAAGTCGAGTGGAGTGAAGAGATTTGGGCAGCTGTTTAACATCGAGGTCTTGAAAGCCAATAAGGGTGAAGTGATGTAAGTATGGAGCAGTGCCAGATTGCAATGGTAGGGGAAACTGGAGGTCCCTGAGAAAACCTGCAGATCAGCAGCATCATCCGGCACAGTTCGAGAGACCAGTATGCATTCATTTTTACCAGCTAAGACCATATTGTACCGTGTGAATACTCATATTCATCATATACACTAACCTAGTCTAGTGAAAGTCTTGTCATGCTGCAAAAGACTGCCTCTACATACAAATTCAGTATTTTGGATGTAAACGTTGAGCGTTACTAATATCTTTTAACTGTGCTGTCTTCTCGAAAAAGAACTACATTTTTTTTTTGCAAAACATTTTATCATCACTGGCAGTGTTAAAAAAAAATTGACAGTTCCATACTCTACTCTATTTCTTTTCCATTCAGGGTTGGGGAAAATATTTTTTGCATAGGTGCCAAATCTGTATCTTAATTTTGTGCTGCAGGCCAGAATATTAATTTTTTTTTGTTGAACGAGTGACCTGATCCAAGATACTGGTGTCCTGGAATGATCGTTTGGCATGCCTTTATGTCTTACACATTTAATAGTCCCATATCTATAGGCTATCCCTATTTCCTTCCAATATTTCAATTTTTTTTAACTAAATTTTTTATAGTTCTCTAAAATAAGGTCATTCCTTTGAGGAACTTGTTATTACCAGGGTCGTTTTGTCAAGATTTGAGTATCTTTTTTTTTTTTTTTTCGTTTTTTGTGTTTTTTATTGCATAAGATAATTCTTGCGAATTCATACCAAGAATCTAAAACTGGAGATGTTCCTTTTTCTTTGTTTGATACAAGAATGTCATAGATGCACTTTGGGTTAAAGTCAAATTATACAGGAATCCAACATACTTTTCACAATGACATTGCTGACAAAGAAGCTGTCATTACTGAATTATCCTTGTTATGGCTGAAGGGAAGCCTTGGCAAACACACATGGAACAGATATTACACAACGAACAAAATACTTGAACTGGGAAGAGTAATTTCAGAGTCCAAATAATGTGTAAGATTTCTTTTTCTATAAATTTCCAAACATAGTTTAACTGGCATACAGTATTATTACGTCTGAAAAATATTTCAGAGCCTTGGTATCATTAATGAAATACAGACACAATACCAATAGACATGTACTGCCATCCTTGCATTTGGTTCAAATAAATATATTCAGTTTGCATCAATGTTGTTTTGGAAAAATTTGGTGGGCTGCTCAAGTCAATCTCGTAGACTATGAATAGCCCACACTGCAGTTTCCCCACAGCTGCTCTAAACAATCCAAAAAACATTAATGGAAGTTATTTTTTCTATATTACATTAATGTATACAGCAGTTTACACTCACAATGTCTTGGTTTGTGAAGTTGCATAGCTTGTACTTGCTTCTGAAGGTGGTTGCAGTGAGGGAGTCTTCTGATGCAGATATAATATTGGTGTTCCTGGAATCTTGCTTCCCAAAACCTGCAGTTCACGGTCTTGCGTAGCTACAATGTACCTAATAACCATTTTGAAAAAATTTGTAAATGGTCAGTAGTAATAACTTCAATTCTTTAGTCTGGAAAAGTTAAAATGAGCTGCAACAAACCTGCTTGCATTGGTTTTGCCCAGCATAGACAAAATACACAAAGATGCTGGAACAGGCTTCTTGTCATGTCCACACTTATGAACCCCAAACTGCTTCACAATTACCATTGCACCAAAGACACTAGATCCTATAACATTCAATAAATCAGCATTTATTTATGACATGTAAGTAGTGCGTTAACTACAAGTTCTAACAAAAAAATTTTTCTCAGAGCAATTCTCAAACAGAATAATGATTTTAAATGATTAACTCACACCTATCTTATACTTGAACCACAACCAATAAAATTAATGTATAATCACACAGCAGAACCTTTCTAAAATGACGACTTCTTACGGTTTTGATTTATTAAGTCGTTATGGAAACAAGGTTGCTATAAACATTTTGGACCGACTTTGACCCACCCCCAAACCCAATATATATAAATTTGCAATATTTTGCATGATGTCTATGTTTAATCATTTCTGACATGAAAATGAAGTATTTGTTTACTTAAATATAAATTTAGTTTAGTAGGCACATATCTTCTGAAAAAATTATACCAGAAATGCATATACTTAACCTTCTCTTGTCCCACAAAACAAAAAAAAAACATCAAGTGCACAAACATTACTCAATCATAGTAAGTCATGTTCAATTGTCTCTGGGTTAAAATCAACATAACAGTGGATGCCACATACTATTTTACACCATATTTACAAATGAAACCAAAGCTTTGTTATTTATACAGCACATTAACTCATCACGCTACTCCCCGCCTGTGGTATACATGGTGGTTCGTAGGGTCTACGGTTAATGTTCAGTGGCACAGACCGTAGGGTGCCTGGGATTTGAGGGTAAACCACAGAATGACTTCATCACGACTTCTTAGTTTGGAACAGGTTTATTTAACGGGAATTTACTCATATATTTCCGGCACTGTTGCGGGACTTTATACATACTTTAACGCCCTGCGAGTTCAGGCCAGAAGGGCTGGTTACAATGTTCAATGTTCTGGCTACGTTTCCAACGCTGTTGTCAGGACAGGTCCCTGAGTGACGACGGGGTTACTTATCTGCACATGTTGCGTGGTAGTTGTTCCGGCAGTTGAGGTCTGGTGAGCTGGATGGCCCGGATACGTTCCGGCCGTTGATGGGTCTGGTGAGCTGGATGGCCCTGTTAAAGGCCCTCTGTGGTTGGCTTGTTGCACGCAGCTGGCTACCTCTCGTCGTGATGCTTCCGTTAAAGATCACCACTCGCTCCCGTTCTCGGCGTAGGGTAGTAACGGACTGCTTACTACCCTACCACGTCCCGGAGAGGGACCCCGGTGTGGACCCCACCAGTCCTTTGCGGCTACGGGCTGCACTGGACAATCCCACTATCTCGACATGGCACTTCCGTTGAAGTTCACCACTCGAATCCGCCTTCTCGGTGCGTTGCAACTGACTGACTGGAAACTGACTGACTTAGGCGGTAACTGGCTGGCTAACTCGCGTCCCGACATGGTGAAACTACTCATCCGACGTGACTCTGGTAACGGTCTCTGAATCTGGTCTGCGTTTTGCGTCCCAATTTGGCTGACCCCTTAATGTCGCGACTGACTACCTTCCTGCGCATTCCGGGGTGGTGGTACCGAACTCTGCCCGGTAATAATGAACTGCTCCCGAACTAACCTCTCTGTGCGGTGATATTCAACTGTCAACTGTCATACTGACGAACTGATGTACTGTTGTGGCCGGGGGTTCGATCTCCCCCGGCCGCTCTCGGCGCGGCTGACCTCTCTGTGTCTGGTAATAAACTGACGTACTGTCCCCTGATGTACTGTCTCTCGAACTAACCTCTCTGTGCTGTAATCTTCTGACTGACCCCACCCTCCCTGCAAAGAGGCTTATATCTTTTCTAGCCTCCCTCCCTAATTTCCTGCACGTGTCCCCTTGTTGGGAGGAGGGGGGAGTTGGGAGGAAGCAGTACAATGCACTTCAAAAACGTGCCAAGGTTCGTGAAGGTTGGGGGGGGGGAAGTGGTGATCTGTCCCTTGAGAACTTACCCAGTCAGCTTATTCTTCCGCGGTTTGGCTAAAAGGGTGGTAGGGGTGAGGGGTGTTCGTAGCCCCACTTTCAATTGGCCAGCCGTTTTCTCAGGCATGAAGCTAGAGGTGCTCTTGCTTGGCTCTGCAATTTCTCCCACTTTCCTACGTATTTACGTAGCGCCTTCCAGGTGCTTCGGCGATGTGCCAGCTCTTACTCGGCACAACCTTGACACGTGTAACTGCAATCCGTTCTGGCTGTCCACGTGCCTCGTGACACGTGTCAACTGGTAGGCGCTCGCGAAGGGGGTCAGCGAGGCTTCTACTCCCAATATGCGTTGCACGTCAACATGAAACATAACATTTGATGTGAAACTTACTTAAATTACAAACCTTGATTTCAAGATATGTGATGACAGGCAGCTCTAATGAACCCAGAAAAAGGAAGGGTGATGCTCAGGGGAAGGAGAGAGGAAGAGAGGGCTGGAACAGAAGAAGTGAGAATGTATTTGGCTCTCGTCACGTGATAAATGCCACTGTTGACCAGAATTGTATTTATAAATAAATTTGCAGGCTTCCCGTAGACGATGGCATGTCCAAAGAACCTAAGCATAATTAGCCATCAACAAACAGTAATCAAAATCCAAGAGAAATCCAAGTTATAATAATAACCAAGAATAGTGAGAAGGTAAACGAGCGAGAGCACAACGGCAGGAAAAACATTTGACTGTAGCCATGTTGCACGCGGAAACATATGGCCGCCCGAGGTGTGGAGTCAATAGGTATTGGCTAGCACTGGCAACCTAGGGAATTGATATCTATTTTTGATATGTGCTATGGCCAGGAAAGCACTCACCAAGAGAAATGCAATACGCAGCAACAAAAAATATGCAACAAATTTATTTTTCGGCAGATTTCCCTCAAATTTTTAACTTTTTTCACCCAAATGATTTACAGTTCCTCAAAAACGAGTTATTATAGAAAGACAGTCACTTTAAATGGTGTCAATGTAGAGAGGTTATACTGAATTCATACTGATAAAAATTAAATTTTCTAATATCTTAATAAACCAACACATACATATGAAAATAGATATATTATGATCTAGAATATACAATAATATAACAATATATTAAAATACTACTATAATACTATAATAAGTTCCATATTTATAAAAATTTTGTATCATGTGAGGAATGGCCATTTGTTATTTCTATACTCCCTTGCAAGTAAAATAATATTTAATTAAAATTTTCCAATTCTTATTTATTAGGAAACAGAATTTTAAATTTATCATACAACATACGTTTTTTTTTTGTTTTTTTTTTTTTTTTACAAAAATGTATATTAACATATTCAATGATTAAAGTTCTTGTATTTTTTAAATTAATCTCTGGGGTATATATATTTATTTAGTTACAATTAAACAAATTTACCTAAGAAATAAAACACTTTTAATGTACTGATGATACTAAAATGTATATAAAAATAAAGACTGAAAAAATGTATAACGTTATGTCTAAATAATAAAACACATCACATAAATAATTAGTTTTACTTATATTGCACATTTTTAAATTATAAAATTACATATTTAAAATTACAGTACTTATCTTGATTTTTATATTTTTTTACCTAACAAAGATAATACATCAAGAGGTCACTAATTATAAAAAAAATACAATATTAAAAAGTATTATGTGTTAAATATGAACTTCTTAGATACTTAAAATTAACTAATCAAGATAAGCTGGTATCTAATAAAGGAAATAATACATATAAAAAATTGCAATTGTTTTACGCTAAAGATAAATATTCACATGTATGTATGTTACAACTGTAAAACTGAATCAGTATATAAATGGTAATGAATTTCTTCTTCGTAATAAAACAAAAAATAAACACTTCATAAATATGAACAGTGTACACGAGAATATGTGAAAAGGTATTTTCTCAATAAGAAAACAAACACAGTAAAAAAAAAAAAAGAGAGCTAGACTTGATGAAATATCAGCAAAAAGCAGATATAAATGTAATTTAAATAATAAAATAGTTATTACAAAATGTTTATAAAAATTAACATATTTTTTTTTTGATTGAATGGTGATAAAATGATATTGAGAAAGAGGTGGATAGGAGGAACAATAGCTGAATTTTTTTTTCTGGATGTATACCAATTATAAGTTTAAAAAAAGCCTCAGTTGTCACACACACATCATTTACAATCAAACGACACTATTGTTAAAAATGGTATGTCTTCTAATGTCACAATTAAGCATCCAAAACTGAGCAATTACTGGGCCATAGATGCTCACTTTTACAAACTTCAGTTTTTGGTGGCAGATGGGTAGATTTTTACTTTTGCTTCAGATGCCACATTTCTCTGACAATAATGTAGCTCACAGATATGGGCTTTAAAAAATTTGGCCTATTGAGCCTTTACACTATACAGGAACTAATGCTTCTTTCTTTTCAACGGGTGTTTGTTTACCAAACAATACATACTCTCCATAAGAAATAGATTTGGAATAAAAACTTTGGTTCTGTGTGATGTAAAAGTGAATACATTCTTTACTACGCTATCTATACAGGACTAAACCGTGGCACCAGGTCACGTCAAGTCTGGGAAAATCAGACCACATAACTATAACTCTCCTGAAACCATACTTGAAGAAGGGGCATACAGTTCATGTTGACGAGCAGTATTCCAGCCAAGCACTGTTTGTCAGACTTAGTGATCAGATGACAAGTGTTTGTGGTACTGTGCTTAAAAACACGAAAAAAACATGCCCACAACTTACATCCAACAAACGAGGAGATATTGTTCAGATTGTGTGGCAGTTTACTGGCACTTAAGAGTTGCTTGCCTGCAACTATTTTGCACATTTGAGGTCTCGAAACAGGTGAGCTGCATGGCAGACTGTTGCTCATTCACCACTAACCTCACTGCCTCTACTTGCAAGGTGCTCTACTGACGTGCAGTCTTTCCGTCGGAGACTCGCCCAAACATCACTTTAAGCGGTGGCCTTTAATGGAACTGTAATAAAGATAAAAGTATGATGCTGGTTTAAAGACAACTCTAAAGTTTCTGTAAAAAAAATTTACAGCTAAAACTGTTTCTGTAAAGTTTTAGCCATTTTCATGCTTAAAAATAATCCCTGGAGTTGAAATGAGAACTTGAAACTTGTCTTTGGGCACAAAATGGTTCTTAAATGCTTTTCGTATTTAGGTACCTTTTCATTTTTTTTTCTTATAGAGCACCTATAAGAAATTTTAGTATCTTTGTTAGACAACTTGACTGTGTGTATTCTACACTACATAACATCCAACCATTTTCTTAACGTGTTGTATGCCAAACCTCTGCTACGCACTTCATGCACCAGCCACGTCGAGCTGTTCAATTGTGCAACCAGAAATGTGTACGCCTAGCGCTTGTCATTCTGCTTAAACTGCCAAAAGCAAAAAGTTGGCAGAATAATTGGGAAGAAGAATGTCAAACCAAAATTTGTACATGAATTAAAATTCATGCATAAGTTCAGTAGACCAGATATGGTACTCAGTGTCATTGAATCTGTTAGAAAAACTGTCAAATGGTACAATAAATCGTTATTTTATGTACTAAATCTGGCAGTTCTGAATACTCATATTTTTACCAGGTTGTAAACACAAAGAAACTGTCACTTGCCAAATTTCATCTTTCATTGATTAGAGAAATTCTAGGAAAATATTCTTAAGAATGAAGTAAAATCTGGTGGTGAAAAATCAGACAGAGGAATTTTCAAAAACCATACTGAGTACAGAACTGAAATTTCCTACATGAGTGTGTGTTGTTTGTAAAGACAAGAAGTTTATAAGGAAACAACATACATAACTGCAAAGACTACAATTTCACTATCTCGTTCCATGCTTCCAGAACTATAATACGTTAAATTTTTTAGCTGTACAGGATGAGTATAAAAGAATACCCCAACTTTGAAGGTCTATAATATCAAAACCAAACAACCTACAACCTTGATTGACCAATAAAATTAACCGTGGAACCATTAAGTTTGTTTACCATACATTCATAAATTTTCAATGTGACCAACATGAGCGGCCCGAAAGACATTTTGTGTTGTTTGACACAAATCATTTTGCAGTGTAATTAAAAAAGATAAAATCACCCCAGTTCGCCTCAGGCTACCGATAACAGACTGAACAGAGCATAAAAATTAGCCCGAGAAGCCGAGAAAAATACCGCCAAGATAGATTTGTTTTTTGCAATGTGTCATGATCTCGCTACAGTGAAAGCTGGATTTGACGAGGATCATCTGCAATACAAACAGTTATCAGAAAGTGTCAAGGAGTTTGACGCAGAAGTTTACACGCTCTGTCTTGATAAATTTAAAGACACCATAACCCCAAAATAAGTGTCTCAGTGGAACTCAGAGACTGACACATTCTCTTATCAGATTCATGAGCCACCAGTATGCTAATCTTTTATCTATCTTTGTCATGTCCAAAATCTCTGTTCCATGCTGGATTACAATGCAAAGCATCTTGCAAGTGTTTTTCTCAGTCCTTTATCCAACTACCTACAAAGGAGTCTCCTGTTTCTGCTGAAGGATTCCTTAACTACAGTGATTTAAGTTTTCACCTCCTAGTTGCATCATAAGTTTTCTGTTACTACACTGCCAAGATATTTAAAAGTTGCCATTTGTTCACAATTCACCTTGAAAGTAATCTTGAAAGAACAGAAGTGTGTTTCTAATGTTTTGCAATACCATTAAAGAAAGTGTTCTTTTAACCAAGAAATTTTTTTCTGTCAGACCATCTATGTTTTACTGACACTTTCCCCATTCCCAGTTCTCATCAATTTAGAAATAATAAGGGCCCTAAAAATTCAAGTTATATTATAACTAATTTCATTACTTTTCTACTACATATAATTCTTCTCTATGGCAATAAGTGCAAAAATTGTAATGAGAGATATTTTTATGCACAGCCAGTGATTTTCACACTTCATACTTGTCGCATTGCTGCAAAACTTCATGATTTCTTCCACTAAATAAAATTACACTANAACCAAGAAATTTTTTTCTGTCAGACCATCTATGTTTTACTGACACTTTCCCCATTCCCAGTTCTCATCAATTTAGAAATAATAAGGGCCCTAAAAATTCAAGTTATATTATAACTAATTTCATTACTTTTCTACTACATATAATTCTTCTCTATGGCAATAAGTGCAAAAATTGTAATGAGAGATATTTTTATGCACAGACAGTGATTTTCACACTTCATACTTGTCGCATTGCTGCAAAACTTCATGATTTCTTCCACTAAATAAAATTACACTANCAGTGATTTTCACACTTCATACTTGTCGCATTGCTGCAAAACTTCATGATTTCTTCCACTAAATAAAATTACACTAACATGCAAAAATAAACTTTGCCACAGTCATTTATTTGAAGTGTTGATACTCAAAAGAATCCAACGATCCTTCATGATGATACAGGCCATGTACCAGCTGACTTGGCAGACACAAAACAAATAGGGTCCCCCGCAGTTATGATCCCTAAGAAGTGGAATGTCATGCAAGACACGACAAAGCAGCTACCATCATCAGCAAATGGATGTGAACTGAAGCAAACATGGGGCAGTGATGCAATGCAATTGGAAAAGGAATATGTTGCGGAACCCCACCAGCTACTGTGTGTCTGTCATGTGAAAATACAGTTTTGACCCCACTGGGAATTAAACCCAGTTCACCTTGGTGGGAGGCAAGTAGTCTGACCACTATAAAACTGCAATCCTATGTGAACATGCCACAAGGAGGGCAGACCAGTGATGGTTCTCATCTACACCCAGCATTACTGGGTTGAATATCACATGGTTGAGTCCACTATGATCAGGTGTTCATAAATAAGCAATCGAAAACCTAAACATGCTGCATTATATAGAACTATAAATTCAGCATACCCAGCTTCTCAACTTCAATAACCACGCATTGTGTGGTCAGGAATTTGATATCTCCTTCCAAATATTTTGGCAGTTGGTCCCTGATGTTCACCTTATTCTGAAAAAGAAGAAATTAGGATCAACCATCATAGATGCAATATCCTCAGTGAAACTTTAAATTTCATGTGTCTATGGCTAATTTTTGCTTTCGGAAAAAATCTTATAATATAATATTTTTTAATATAAAGGAACAAGTTTTTATTTACTGACCCTAACAATAATATACAGTTGACTAAACAGGAATGGATAGATTCAGTTATTNAAGGAACAAGTTTTTATTTACTGACCCTAACAATAATATACAGTTGACTAAACAGGAATGGATAGATTCAGTTATTCTGTTCCTTAATAGAAGCAATTAGCCAAAACAATTTAGCACTCAATATCAAGTATATATTAAGTTTATTCATTAGAAAAAGAGCAGAGCATAATGCACTGCAAATCTGCATACATACCATAAAACAGGGTAAAAAGGGACACAGGGGTGAATAAGGACAAAAGTTATTTAAAATATTTAATGCACTCCCCAATTTTTCATTCCAAATATATGAAATCAGAGTTATCCCTGGACTGCAGAGAATTACTCGTATTTAATATCTTAATTTAAAAATGTGACAATACATTATAAATTTTCTAAATATTTTGTCCCTATTCACCCTGTTTTGCAGTACCTAATTTCTTTGTGAGCAGTGTCGAAATGCACACACTAATGAAACTAATTTGCATTTAAATATAAAGTTGAGCCAACATCACTAACCCACAAACTGCATTTAAGGCTGGTATATGAACACATCTTTCCACAGTGTGAAGAAACTCTCTTTAACAAGAAGTTACCGATATAACTAATGAGCCTACTTTTCTCCATGTAAGTGCAAATAATTTTTTTATTAGTTCTTAAAAGCTTAGATGGTAGGTAGACCTCGGTGTCTTGTTGATAATGATATCATTAAAGATGGAACCAGAAACATATGCAACAGTAGTAAGGCAACTACAAATACATACATGCCTTGCCCTGCATTTGAGCCCAAAAAATCTTGTACCATAAGCTAGCATGCTACCAACTGCATTACGGAGGAAAGATTTGAAGCATCAACTTAGGATGTTATCAGTCTAATATTTTGTACAAAGGGTTTATTTATATTGTTACTCACTTGCTACTTTGTCCCGCACGAGCGGGTGGAAATGGTGGACAAAATAGTTATATGATAGCCATGGTGAATAACAATGGAATGTTTTAATGACATGCAAGCAATAAACCAGAAACCGCATATCTGTTGCAAAAAGCGAGCTAACATGATAATCCTTTTTGCGGCATGCGCTGCTAACATTGATTGTATCGAGTTTCTGCATTTTTCTGAAGAATTTTTGAGTGGTTCACTGCCCTTGTTTCTGTCAGAATGACTTGGAGTGTGTCGAACTTTCCAGGTCAAGGCCAGCAGAGTATAAATAGTGCGACGGGCCTCCAAGCCATGAGTTGGTGAGTGGCTGGAGTTTTAGCGATAGATGAGGGAGAAGAGAAGCGCGCAGCAAGAGAAGTGACCAGCAGGAAGAAAATGTGAACATCAGAGCAGTGAAGAATAAGAATGCAGGCTGGACTACTGGACTGGATGCGTGAGTGAAAGACATTACAAATTATGGCAACAGATAGACTGAACGTGTGTTATTGATGAGTATGAGTTAACCGACTATAACCAAACAGAGACATTAAGAAGGGCATTAATTAGAGTTGAAATAGACATTAAATAAATACTGCACTCACTGTGAAGTAAAAATAATAATAGTGGTTTAAGTGGCATGCTGAAGTTTTTTAAGGCTTTGGCTATTAGATCATAGTATACTACTTATTTACATCAGAGTGGCGCAAATGCATTTTGCTCTAGTGGCAAGACCATACAGCAGAGATTTCTTGGCATGGAATTGATGGTAGCTATTGAAACATACATATTGAAAGTTGTTGGTGGGTTTAATGTGAACAGTTGTTTCAATTTTGCCAGTGAAGGGCTAGTTACACATCCAGAAATAAGGCAGGTGAACTTAAGCAGGCTGTACGAGTTAAGGTTGTTGAGGAAGTGGATAAAATGTTCCCCAGTTGAATTCCAGAGCATGAAGATGTCGTCTATAAAACGCATCCAGCAGTGGGGCTAAATTGGCTGGAGGCTCAGAAAGTTTGGCTCCAATTTACCCATGAACCGATTGTCATGCAGGTGCCCATGGCTGTACCTTTAATTTGGAAGTAGTCCTTGTTTTGGAATCTGAACAGTTTTAACAGTTAACGAGAAAAATGTCAACTGAACTTGAAGCTCTGCAAGCATTAATTGAGGAGCTAAGTAGAAAAGTGAGCAACAGCTTGAGAGAAGATGTAAACAGCCAAATTAATAGTGCCATGAACCGTGTTAATGAAACTATAAATAGTCAAATTAGTACAGTCATTTGAGGAAACTTTGCATCTGCATGAGCAACTTTGAAACCCCTGCCTAACATGATTTCAAATTAAGGCCTGAAGATTCTGTCACTTGATTGCGTTATTTATAAATATAAATGTTAACTAGGAAGTTAAACGTCATGGTGGAGGCTGTAGGGCCTTCATTTTAAATTAAAATGTGTGGTGCAATGTTACCATGAATTGGCACAAACTTACCTAGTCGTCTGCTGTTTATATTGTTCTAGTCAGAGTTCTGGTTAGACAAAGTATGTTGTAAAAATGCGAAAGGAAGCACCAATAATAAATGGTTTTGACTAGAAAAGCTTAATTATTCAGATATATTACTTTCTTAGGTTCGAAACTATTTGTGTTACTGAAAACAAGACAGCTAATCTAATGCAAATTAATGTAGACTTTTGCGTATTCAGTCTACTTCCTAATATAATAAACTCTGAATTTGGATATGGATGCCCCCCACCCTTTCCTGAAAAGAACAGTCGAGCAAATTCTTCATTCCATTACACCACAACCTCCAAAAGAAGCACGTTCTTCTGTTTACACTTGCGTCCACCACCCTCGAAGTTCTCAATCACCGGCATGTGATAAAGTGAACAGAGTGGAGGCACCTCAAGACACTACAGTACTAAAATACATTTACCTTAAGAGCAGAATAGCAAAAGGTCCCGTCTATCAAAACCTGGTATGGCTGGTGAAATCCAAAATTGTTACAAAAGAAATTAATATATTTATGAACTTTCTTGTGTCGCTTAACCTTCATTTTTCATAAACAACACAAAAACTAATGACAAAAATCGATAGTAGACATCGAGTAATAAATGATACTACACTAATAATCGATTAACTAATAATAGAAAAGGTTTTGTAGTTATTTATAAATTATTTAACAATTTTGTGCTGAAGTTGCTCGTAAATTCGGTAGTGATGTCTTAACACAAGGTTAGTGCCATATAAAAGGGAGCACGTTATTCAAAATAAAGTAGACCAACTAAATGCCTTCTATGAAACTATATAACATGTTTCGGAATTGTCACAAGGTCCGTCTTATCAAAAATATGAACCTAGATACGCCACCGTTTCTCATCAATGACGAAGCTCAGCGCGGGGGGTGGTTCAGGCCCAGTAAGGGACTTCTGGTCACCCCAAATTTTCTGTCATTTGAATGCAGTGGGTTAGGAAAGGTTAACACCCCCCGGTCCCTGCATCAAAACAATTCGTAGTTGGGGCGATTAAGCCCAACTCAGATGCAACAGCAGCCCGTCGTTTTAATCTAGCAGGCCCGGTATCCATTATGTTCCCCTCCCATACCAATGCTAACCGTTGCCTAAGAATGTCAGCTCTACTGCCATCGTAATTTAGAAAAAATGCAGGATAAGTTAAAACCTGGACAAGAATTTTTACCCCAAGCCAGGTTTGTTGTGGTAAAGGGGATTCTAAAGCAAATATAAATCCAGCGTCTCTAAGTAAGCGAGGTCTGGTTGACTGTGCCCAAACATTAAATGGTAGTGAGGCTGAGACAATGTTTATGAGGCTGCATATCCTGTGAATATTGGTGGTTAATCATTAGTAAAACTAGTTAATTGAATACTCCAATATTCAAAATTTAATCTGCACATTTGTTAAATACTGGGATTTATGGAGACGCACAGCTTGTTTAGCAGGGAGGGGGAAGGCATGTGTGTACGCAAAGACAGCTGCAGGTAGAATAATCCGCGATGCTAGCACGAACTTTTTTTTTCTAACCTCCTCTAAAACTAAGTGTTAGATGTGAGCCCGCAGTAGGGGCGCGGGAGTTTATTGCATCTCAGGACTAACTAAGCCTACAAGGAAAGGAAATCAAGCAAGGAGACATGCATCGTGGCGACAAGGGATTGGGATGCCTTGGCTTCTTTCCACCATGACAACATCCCTGAGTGTACTTATAGCTAAACTTCTATACTTATAAGAGAAAGGAGGAAACAGGCATAAACACCGTAAAAGCCCTTTCGACAGGAAAAAAATTAAAAATTGATGCATACATTGTCAGAAAATGCTACAGGAGAAACATCGGTGGAATCCATTCTCTTTAATAATTAATGGGAAGCGAAAATATTAGTAGAGAGGGGGCAATAAATCTTTGATATTCAATTCACACTAGCTTACCCAGAACGGTGTTTGCACATCATTCTGGTGGGGGGAGTGGCGCAAATGGGTCAACCCTTTCCACCTCCAGGGACACCACTCAAATTAGGTACTGAAAACTTAAAGAAAAATAAAATGAGTTGCCAGTGAGTGTCAGCTGAGACAACACTTACTGGCTTTTACTCATTCATTATACGATAACAATTTACCTGAAAAAATGGAGTTAATTTTAACCTAAGTCAACCTAATGTAGCCTATCACTTAAACTAAACCCATGAGGAAGTTTTTTTTTTAAACTTAAATATTAATTCAGATTTCCCACCTTTGTGCATCTTTAATTTGCAGTGCGAGTGTGTGTCGATTGTGTATAACTAATTCTAATAAAATGTGCCCCTGCACAAGAGTACTTATCACCAATGAAAACAAAGTGATAACAGCCATCGAGCATGGCTATACAACCACCTTTTTCGGGAAAAGCGAACTCGTCTATGATGAACCACCCCTTTAAATATTAAGTTCGTTTATTTAAACTACACAGGCAAGCAAAACTCCAACATCACTGCGATAAGAATTATCGTTTATTTTAAACATGTGCAGCTACACAGGCAGGTTTGTGTAGCACAAAATTACACTTGTTTTTGAAGTATTGTAAACGTTGTAGTGCAAATAAAGCACGCGAGTTTTAAATTTATTACCTACATTATTATTGGTTGATTGGGAACACATAACGGGATAAAAATCAGTAAATTTCTTCTAGGTTTTGGTTTAAGTCATTTCATTAAAATAATAGGGTATAAAACATTCGAAAGCAGTATAACGTAAATGTAACCTTAAATATTTCCCATTGTATTTTTTGGGGGAAAATACTACAAATAAAATTTACATGGACTTACTTCGAATTTACTTAGATACTTTGGGGGACATTTTATGTTCAATTTGCTATACAATAAATATAAAATTATAGGGTTATGTTTGAGAAGCATTACGAATCCAGCCGACATGTTGTGGCAGATTAGAGACTAATGATTTGATTTACGAATAATAATAATAAATTCATCGTAATAAATATAAATTAATAAAATTCACTTGTACTTGCATATTAAGAAACATCCGAAATAATAAATATTATTGTTGTCAATTCTGCAACAAAATGGCTCAGAAAGGTGCAAAAAAAGTAGTTTATTTCAAAATACATCACGTCGTTACTCCAGTTTTCGTTGCATCGCATCGCTGTGCGCTGGTGGTACCACCATGGTCCAGATCGTCAAGCTTGAAGCTGGGTACACATTTGCTAGAGTAGGGGTATATATATAAGACTGTTGTACACTCCCTTATGCCAAAATTGATTCTATGACGAGTGTTACCATACTTCTCTCTAGGTCACGTATGTTTACCGTGATGTTGGCTTCTCCAATGGTTTCCCTGTTATTGTTGGCTGTGGTTACATGAATAGCTTCACTGTGAGGCCGCAGAGTTCTCATGTCAATGGATCTTGGCCATACAAAGTTGTGGGGTGCTGCTGTGTCAATAAGGGTAAAGCACTTCACAATGTTGACGTTGACTGGAAAGCACATGAAATTACTTGGTGAAGATTATTGATCTGCGAGGAACTGCTGCAGTAGGGCCTCTTGTGGGGTAAGAGTCGGGATAAGCTCGACAGGACTGGGGGAGGTGACATTGGGTCAACATACCCTTCTGCTTATTTCCCGAAGGCAGTGGACTGTCAATTGTGTCCACTGCCTTTCCCATTTTCATTCCAGAGTAATCGCTATACCAATGTTACTGCTCGCCTGGATGGTTTTTACATGTGTAGAGCGGCTTCTTGGTTTTGACCCATACCGGTTTGCCATTGAGGGCCACCGTGGCTTCACTTTGTTTTGGCGGTTGTGACACGATGAGGGGTGTGCCATTCTGAACCACGCCATTGTTACCAACACTGCTGTAATTGACTTTTCTTCTGCTGAACCCACGGTCTGCATTGTGTGATATACTCTCCTCGCTGTCTTGGTTTTCGTGCTTGGTGTCGTTCAACATCATTATCGAGTGCATGAACGCCTCTAAAGGGCCATGAATGAGTAGTGGTAATGCACTTTGGTACTATGATAGGTCCTTTCCGGCTACTACCTCCAGTATCTTGATCACCGTCATACTACTTGTGTGGTATGTATATTTCCATGTGAATCTTCTCCATAGCGAAATCCATTACAGTTTCGTGGCCGACTGTTTGTCGAGTACTGAGCGACTGTGTGCTTGTAATGGGGAGAACAAACCATTATATCGGTACTGGAATGCTGAAAAAATGTGGTCCATTTCATTCCATAATGGTTAACCAATCACAACCATTGTCGATGTTCTCCTCTCAGCTGGACCCCGATGCCTTTCGGCCACATTTCCTCGCAAACACCATAACGGTGGAGCCAGATTGTACAGTCCTCGAGGAAGGTCTGGGGATCCTCTGTCGGTAAGGCTCAAACATATGTAACGATTGCAACCGTGCTGGTGTGTTATTGGCTGTTTGAGTGTTTTTCTGCTTCTGTGCAGTTTCCCTGTTCTGTACTTGCTTGGGTTGGCACAGGTATGATGTATATTGTGCAAGCAGTATGATGAAAACTGTGACGGGGCATGAATTCTGCGTGGCAGTTTCTCGTTGCCATATATTATACACATAATGTGCATGCCTGGAAATTGTATACATGTTCCATGTTTGATATCCACTCGTTCAGGGAACACACCTTTGATGAGTCTGATGCCCACAAGGGCGGCACTCCACTATATCGTTACCAACAACATAGCACACAGGCTGTTGGCAGTGTGTTGGTGGTAATTGGTTACCCCTGAGTAAGTCTAGCTGGTCCAGTGTCGCTTCTGACGGACTGTCATAAAACTGCACACACACACAAACCATCCCTCTCGAATGCATGTGCATTTCTGCAGTGCAATGCACTGGGGGTGGTATGGATGGTTACAGTGTAACAAGTTATTATGTTCTGTACCTTTCCATCACACCATACAAAATATGTGCACCATTCGTATGTTCGTAATTGTATTGCTTGTGATTTTGTTTCCGCTTCTGTAGTGTTCTCTGGTTTGGATGACACAGTTTTCCCATTAGGGGATTCGCTAAATCGAGTGACTGGATTCGGTGTATGCAGGTCCAGCACAGCTTGGCCGAAATTTCTACGGGCGTTTGTAGTAATGTGTTACATTGTACTTGGTTTGCATTATTAATCGAGGTATATGACCCTCGATTACTAATTGTGCATGTACCTAGACAAGTATTGAAATTTATCGTTAAAAAAAAGTATATGGTGGCTGTGCTCGCGACAAGGCGCAGACACCTGTCTCACAGGACCGCCGGTTCTTCCGCCGAAGTGTGCATAGCCACCTTTCCTCTTTGTGTGTTCACATGAACTGAGCACGGGAATTACCGCGTGTTAATTGCAGTTCGTAGCTACAGCTGACATGGGGTGGTGGACCTTTCCGCCCTCTTTCAGTCCGCCCTATCGATCTGTGAGTAGATAGGGCAGGCCCTTTAGAGGAATGCTGCAGTGGTGCGTGACGTCACTGGGGTGGTGTGATGGGATGACAGAAAATGACAGCCTCGATTAGGAATGTGGGGTGCTTGTGGCAATGGTCGCTGTTTACCGCATGCCCTTCCACAATATTGAAATTTTATAGGTATGTTGCCAAAATGTTATGAAATTGTGCTTGAAGAGCCTGAAACTAATTTATCACTGCTTTAACATATATAAAAATATGTTGTGATACTCAACTGGTGATTGAAGGGTTCTTACACATAAAATTTTATGTGTATCATTTTATATAAATCTTTATGCAAAATGTCAGAAATGTTACAACGTTGCAGAAACAGTTTGAATTTGCAACCATTATGTTGCATGCATAGTTAAACACTGTACATCTTGCTATGTAAACACTCCACGTGCCACTTTTGGCATGGTTATTGCAAAAGTGATTTAAAGGCCGTTTTTGGCTATTTACATGTACGTGACACCTGAAGGGTGATTTAAGACACATCTAGATGGTGTTACCTTGAGACACTTATGAAATTTAAATCCAGATACAACACATGTAAGATGATTTTAAAAAATTGCGTTATTTGTTCGCCATATTATTGACATGTAGTTTAATGTAACACCATTATGTGCCCTAGAATGTATGCCACAACAGCTAACACACATAAAATGTTTGATAACTAATTGAAAATAAAAATTTTCAAAATTTTCAAATGGCTTTTTTAACCACACCAGAAGGTTACCATAGACGCGAGACAAAGGTGTATGAAAATTGTTGACCAATCAGTTTAAATATGTAACTTAAGAAATTTGTCAAAATTTTGAAAAATATGGGGAAGTGGCTACTCCTAGCCACACTGGAAAGGCGCCATACGACGTAGTGTCAAAGTTGAGGAATGAAAAAAACATCATCCCTGCACCGTTCTTGTTCAATATTCACCAGAGAAATCTTGTAGATTTCTTACCGGCTGCAATGCTATTGTGTGTCGTGGCCGAGTCACCCATGTTGCTAATCTGTTCCCCCAATCCTCTACATCTTAATTGAAGGGGGCATTAATTGCGGTTCAATAGGCTGCTAGCTATGGTCAGCCGTGTTTGGCCCAGTACCGCCCGCAATTGTCAACTGTGAAGTGGGCAGTTGTGCTGGTATCAAATTAGCTAAATGTGGAATTGTAAATCCACTCCACATGCAAATTAAACAGTGATAAAAGTATGGATTGCAACGAAAACACTTTAAATATTTTAGAATAGCTGGTTGGATGGTCCAGCTACCAAAATGCTTTTAAGAGGCAATACCTGTAAGTCAAAGCGTCGATTTAAGGATTAAAGACATTTATTGAAGTTTCGTCACAACAGACCCATTAACAATGCTGATGTCATTAAGCGGACATAACGCACTAAGCCTGTTGGAGGCTGATGGGGGAAAACGATCTTGTGCGCTCCGAATTAAAAGGTGAAATTACACTCCTAGTGCTGTTGGTCTGCTGGACGGTCAAGGTATGTTAAATAATGTTCTGGTTGAAAAAGAATTGAAAACTTTGGTTCTTGGTGGTAAACAATGAAGTAGATGAAGTGGCCAGAAGTCACAAACCACGCAGCCTACTCCAATGAATGCCTACTTCAGACTGAATGGCTTCTGGAATCTTTCTGGCCACTTGCTGTTGACAAACCGGAAGTCGGAAAAGCGTGTTATCTAAAAGGAAATACAAAATAGGTTCGGGCCCATAATTGTTTACATTGTACAAGTGGGAAAATACTCTTAACTAATAGAAGACTGAACATTGTCCCTAGAAAAAAATCATGTGTTTTATAACCTTAACACTTTACTTAACTATTGATAACAACATATTTTCCTGTTGTTATCTTTAAAGGGCACGTAATGCTGGAAACGTGTCTATCCGAGTTCGTAGAACTGTTGACTGCTTCATAAATAGACATGTACACTTTTACACTCAACATGCATATTAAAGGCATATAAACTGAGATACCCCCAGTCAGTTAATGGCTGTGGGGGCTAAACTTAGGTTGGCAAGGGTGAAGCCCGTGCTCCAATTAGGAAGTCGTTGGCAATTCCCTATTAAGTAATTTTAAATTACGTCTCAAGACACAATTCTTTGTCGTTCCCACACTGGGTAAACAGGGAAGGAATATGCTCTGCTTTTGGAGACCACTTACAATCGCAAATAAATGGTGATACACAATGGTTTCGATGTTCGTATGCATCTTGATCAGTGGCGCTACGAAGCCTGGAGTCACCTTCACACAAGCTATGCCCTGACAGTGCATCGCTGAGTGTGAGCACGCGTGCCTGTCGGTTGGGTTCCGAACCACGAGTCGGTCATGGTATCGTCCACGTACCTGTCGGTTGGGTTCCAAACCACAGGTGTGTCCTGGTATCGTCCACGTGGTCGGATCAAAGTGGGACCTTCAGCTATGTTGTACGAAGTAGGTGCTTTCCCAAATACCGTCAAAATATTGTAGCTGATGGAAACACCTGATGTTCTTATCGTCCGCACAGTGCTCGGCCGTTGTTGTATTCTGATGTAGCGAACAATCGTGGAGACCTGTGAGTTTGGGCTCATATTATGTAATACATTGATGTAATAAATTCACATTGTGAGTTTTTATTGAATTTCGGTAACAGTGTGTGGTGAAATGAAAAGTTTAGTTGTTACAGACTAACAGGTAATTATTGTAATATATGATTCCTACTACCAGAATTTTGGAAAGGTAAATTTGAAAATTTAATAACACCAAACATACCTTATTATAAAATCATTACCGAAATTCTCCGAACGGTTTTACATCTCAAAACTATACTTTTAGATGTAAAATAATAATTTTAAAAATGCATTGTATTACTAGGTGTGTTCAAAAAATAAGGTGACTTTGCAAATTTCGAGGGCTACATATAGTCGATTATCGATAGTTTTTATTGTTGTGTTGGTTTACTTGTCCCCAACATATGTGGACATTATCAGTCATTTTGCATTGTTAGTTTGTTTGTGACAGATATAGAGGTTAGACCTATTTTTGTGTGCTTGGCGATTTTTTGCTATCACTAACAATTGATCAAAGAATCTGTATTAACAACACGGTAATCATGCCTCAGCAACCGTCACCGGGCGTGGCCCCCTGCGACTTGTTCCAGTTCACAAAACAGAAGAGACCCATGAAAGGACCGAGGTTTGCCACGATTGAGATAAAGACCTGGGATACTTCAATGCCATACCAAAATGTGCATATCATAAGTGCTTCCAGGATGGGCAACAGCGCTGGCACATGTTTATTATATCTGAGGGGGATTACTTTGAAGGGACTAAATATATATTGATAAATACATAGATATTTATCGAGACAAAGCTACAAAATAACAAGTCACCTTATTTTAAGTTTACATAACAATATGGCACTAATTATTCTAATATTTTTTCTTTGTGACAACGTACTCATTATTTCTTGAAATGGAATAACTGCATCAAATGGTTTCATGGTTTTAGTAGTAAAAAATCCTTCCCAGTATTTGTCACCTATGTTGTAGTAAATTATACGCCGTAGTGTACACAGTACTTAAAAATCGAGTTCGCATTAATTCTCGCACTTTTTACCAAACTGTTTTTGTTGTTTTAGTAGGTCATTGTATGGCTTTATGTATATTGTTGATTTGTACTTAATGAGACAAAATAATTTTAGAAGTGCTATTTTCAATAAGTGCTTTTGACAGGGGACAGCTTTGAAATTCCTCTGGGAAACGGGGAAAAAAAAAACCAGGGAAAAAAAAAACCAGGGGATCTCTGAATCAAAATTCATTAGCAACCACAATATCAGTAGTGCAAATATTCACAGATTTAGCTTTACCAGTGCACAGCACAGACACTGGCCCTCCTCCCCTCCCAAAAAAAACCTGCTTGGAAGCTGTGTACCATAGGGATTTAAACATTGTGTTTTGACAAATTTTTTAACATAAAAAACCTTGTGTGTGTGTGTGTATATATATATATGTATATATATATATATATGTATACATATATATGAGCTTGTAGTATAAATGCATGAAATCAATGAGTATTTAGGAAATTCTATGAAGTCCTTTAGTGAGGGCTGAGAGAGTGCAAAGATAAAACTTTAATAGAATATGGTATTGGATCTCGTAGTAACAACATATTAGTATATTATGGCTCTCTGGCTTCAAGCCACAAAGTTTGATGTACCTCCTCATTAAATTAATATTTCACTAACAAAGGATCCACACCTTAAAAGCATATGTAGCTGTTTCTGGAGAGCAGGTTCTAGTAAATGTAAACATATTGTTGCTGAACTCATGCTGAACAGATGAGTTTAATCATTTAACCTTACAATTAGAGTACAAATGATATTTGTGGCAGTGATTTTCATAAGGCACACTGATTAATCAAAGACAGTAACATCAATTTACAATAGGAATGTTTCCTGGTAATTATAAAACTTTTCATGTTATAAGTATGTGGTTAGTACGAATCAATAGTAAGCTCATTCTGTTGACGTGAACCACACGTTCACGAGTCCTTTTGCCCACTGACTGCCGCAGTATGCCCACACCAGACGCACCACACCGACAGGCTTGTGGGCACGAGTGCATTAGTGTTTATTTCGGCAGTGTATTTGTAAATAATGTCAGTGTGTAATTCATTTATAATTTGTTTTGTCATCAGGAGACAATTTGCCCAGCCNAATGAGTATTTAGGAAATTCTATGAAGTCCTTTAGTGAGGGCTGAGAGAGTGCAAAGATAAAACTTTAATAGAATGTGGTATTGGATCTCGTAGTAACAAATTATTAGTATATTATGGCTCTCTGGCTTCAAATCACAAAGTTTGATGTACCTCCTCATTAAATTAATATTTCACTAACAAAGGATCCAAACCTTAAAAGCATATGTAGCTGTTTCTGGAGAGCAGGTTCTAGTAAATGTAAACATATTGTTGCTGAGCTCATGCTGAACAGATGAGTTTAATCATTTAACCTTACAATTACAGTACAAATGATATTAGTGGCAGTGATTTTCATAAGGCACACTAATTAATCAAAGACAGTAACATCAATTTACAATAGGAATGTTTCCTGGTAATTATAAAACTTTTCATGTTATAAGTANAATGAGTATTTAGGAAATTCTATGAAGTCCTTTAGTGAGGGCTGAGAGAGTGCAAAGATAAAACTTTAATAGAATATGGTATTGGATCTCGTAGTAACAACATATTAGTATATTATGGCTCTCTGGCTTCAAGCCACAAAGTTTGATGTACCTCCTCATTAAATTAATATTTCACTAACAAAGGATCCACACCTTAAAAGCATATGTAGCTGTTTCTGGAGAGCAGGTTCTAGTAAATGTAAACATATTGTTGCTGAACTCATGCTGAACAGATGAGTTTAATCATTTAACCTTACAATTAGAGTACAAATGATATTTGTGGCAGTGATTTTCATAAGGCACACTGATTAATCAAAGACAGTAACATCAATTTACAATAGGAATGTTTCCTGGTAATTATAAAACTTTTCATGTTATAAGTATGTGGTTAGTACGAATCAATAGTAAGCTCATTCTGTTTTATAGAGCATGGGCTGCGCTAGATCTGCCTTTCATTAATATTTCCACGAATGTTAATTTTAACTCTATTTACACTATTATGTCTTTCTGTAAACCATTACTTGGACTGGCATTCTTTCGAGAAAAAAAAAGCACATTTCAGACCATGGTACATGCTAATGTATACATATTTTCTACAGTCAAACACTTAGTAACATAATTGTTATAAAATTGTTCTATAATATAATTTGTTACTATAATAATAGTTATTCCTAATGAACACAACAAAGTATTCGTGAAACTACTAGTAACCTATAAATCCTGGAGTGGTAATCGCAAGTACTCAGTACAGACCTAGTGTTTACAAACCTAGGGTAACTAACAAAAACCAATAATTTGAATGTTTTTATTTGTTAACGAAAATGTAATTTTTCGAATATTTATTACCTTCGCCATTATAGTCTCTTGGGTTATGTAATGAATTCAAAAACATTTTAAATATTTTAACAAATTTGTGCAGACAGCAGAAATATAACTACAAGCAGTGAATTTCTTAAAGAAAACCTCAGAAGCCGGCAGGTTTATTATTTTTCATGTTCAAGGACACTTGCCTACAACAGAAATTATTATTGATAGGCTTTGACGTGAACCACATGTTCACGAGTCCTTTTGCCCACTGACAGCCGTAGTATGTCCACACCAGACGCACCACACCGACAGGCTTGTGGGCACGAGTGCATTAGTGTTTATTATTTATTCAGTTTATTTCGTCAGTGTATTTGTTAATAGTGTCAGTGTGTAATTAATAAATAATTTGTTTTGTCATCGGAGACAATCTGCCCAGCCATAGCCAGAGACATGTGACATTCTACATTTGGCAATGCTGTGGCTGGTGCAATGAAAAC
>NQII01001064.1:8801-56847 GCA_002778355.1 Clitarchus hookeri
ACAAGTTTCGCGTAATACTAAAAGCCGACTAACAAAATTGCACTGCATTTTACTGCGAAACCTACCAAACTATATGCAGACTTCGTGTTTGGACTAAACTTTAAATATGTAGCACTTGCTTGCTAGAGTTCAGAATTAATTCTACACATTCCACAAAACAATGTAGTAAAATTATCGCTAGTCTGCTTGCAGTGTTTCAAAAATTGTCTCGGCAACTAAGTTAGCAATGAAAAGTTTGTAAAAATTACATAAATATTTCAACAGTGCTTGGATTACGTCAGGGAATATGAAGTATTTCCGCTATAATTTGTTCGCTACTCTCCCCAATATAGTAGTAAGCTAGCGGCCAATTAAACGCGAGCGGTAATAAAGAAGTTATTGTTCACGTCGAGTGTGTGGCGCATAACTTGCAGTGTCAGCCCGCCTGTTGTCACGCTTTTCAACTTCCTAGCTAGTGCACAAGTCCGCCTACTGTTTATCCTTTCCGACACCTACAAAAATAAATCCTCNCTTTCCAACACCTACAAAAATAAATCCCCTCAAGCGTAATAAAGTGAAACTGTTAGAAAATGATTGGTTTTGTACTTGGAAAATAATTACCGTAGTGTACACGCAATAAAGAAACTAAACTCACCAGGCCACGAATTTTAAACACTACACTTCCATAGAATGGAGTGTAACTCGTTGCTAATACAGATTCAGATGTGTTAGGATATACTTTAAAATCTGCATTATGTAATGGCCAGCGAATTTTTGGCCAAGTACGCGTTCAGTTAACAAATAAACAGAAACAATAACTTTATTGCATAGAAGGCTCCAGCGGTGCCGAGCTGATCGCTTGACCTAAAGCAGAGGTGGCTGGCCAGTCTCCTTTACCGGAGACCTGGCTAGGCGTGGTAGAGGCTATCCTCTACCCACCACTGCCTGGTACAAACCTAAAGCGGTGGTGGCTGACCAGTCCCCTCTACCGGAGACCTGGCTAAGCATAGGAGAGGATATCCTTTCCTCACCACCGCCTGGTCAAGAATAAGCTTTCGCGGGCTTTTGCAGCTCTTTATATACTTTCGCTGGCGTCTAGTTCACGATAATACTTCAGCTCATTAGGATTGCCAAGGAGGTGGGGGTATTACGTAAACAGTCTTGATCGCGATAACGCATTTGCTCGCTCGCCATATTTGGACAGAAATAAACGTAACGATTAATTTTAGCTTCGCGAAAATGTCAAGCGTCAAGGTCAAGTGACACTTTCTCCCGTGAAGGAATTGGTAAGTAGTGTCTGGATGTGTCACACGAATGCAGCACGGCGGCCTATTCAAACTTGACAGAAATTCTGCTAACTGTCAAGTTTTGCAAAAAGGTCATGTCATACATTTTGAATTTTACAGAAGTATGGTAAAAACTGAAATTTGACAGAAAGGAGGAAAATTGTATAATTTGACGTATATGCGACAACTGTAAAAATTTTACAGAAAAGAGCCAAAGTTTTAACATTTGATGCAGAACGGTAAAATTAGATTATTTGGCTACAAGTGTGGGAAAGTGCGAGCGATTTAATTTCAAGTGGTGAGATTAGGGTGGCTCTTAACATCGAGGTCTCAAGAGCCAGCCCACGAGAGTGGAGTAAGGTGAATATGGAGAGACGCCATAATGCAAGGGCGGGGGAAACCCGCCGACCAGCGGCATCGTCCGACCCCGTTGATGTGGTTTCTTGTGAGGGGGCGGGGGGAGGAGAGGTGAAACAGTGCAGCCGCCAGAACTCGTCCCAATGCGCGCCACGTCATGGTCGCACGCGCCGTACTACCCGCATGCTTGCCGTACTACCGCGAAGACACAGATAATGCGTAGCGCGCGTTTGTAGCCTACTTTCCGAAGGAAAGACAGGGTTATGAGATCACCTTCCTGTCTGTGAGTGTATGAGTGTGGCCGCTAAGTGTGTGTGTCCCGCCTTCAATTTTTAAGGCGTGAACCCAATTTCACCAAACTTGGTACTCATATAGTACTAAGTAAGGACACCCTACTTTTAAAGTTTTTGACCACATCGGGCCCTTTAATTTTAAAATAGGGTCAATTTTAATATTTAGTGCCATATCTCATATATCGGGAACAATACAACCTAATTTGACCAAATTCCAACTGATAACAGCGCAAGTTGTGAGCATTAAATTCAGAGGTGAATACTGTTGTTGGTGCGCCACTTTGGAAGATAACGCCACGTGAAAAGATGTAGGCTTTTATGTTACATCTCCAAAACAATTCAACCAATTTTCTTCAAATTTGGCAATATAGTATTAATACGATAGGCCAAGTAAATAAGAAAACAAAAATGAATTTGTAGGGCACTTATTTTTAAAATGGCGACCATAAAATCATTTAGGTTTATTTAGTATAACTGCTATACCATTTGGCCAATTTCAACGAAATTTTATTTGCTGACGTTATGTGTTACAATCATTATATAAGATAAGCAACAAACACTTTCGTCTGCCATTTTGAAAAAAAAGCGCCACATGTAGGAATAAATCTTTTACATTATATCTCGAAAAGAACTCAATCTATATTCGCCAATTTGGCACGTAACAAACACTATAATAGGCCCGTTAAATATAAGTAATTAATCTTTATTAGGTGTTTAATTTAAAAATGGGACCCATATAAATATTTTAGGTTTTTTAGGTATTATTACCATACCATTTATCAATTTCAACCAACCTTTTTACGCTGACAGTGTATATTACAAAACGCCAAAACAGCCACTTTTGCCAGCCATTTTGTAAGATAGCGGCACATGAATAAATCAGGTTTTTGTGTAATTTCTCGTAAAACAATTGACAGATTCCTACCAAAATTGTCAATTAAGTAGTAATGCCGCAGTTGATATGTACAAATATGTTTCATTTATTTATCTGACACGTATTTTCAAAATCGTGGCCATTTAGCTATTTTAGCATAGTATGCTATATCTTCGAAAATAATTTAATCAATTACAACTTAACTTTGTATGCCGGGAGTATATATAACAAACATCAAATGGGTGTACACAGAGCCTCTTTTGTCCTACATTTTGTAAGATAGTGCCATACGACTAAATAATGTTTTTATGTCATCTCAGGAAACAATTGGTCTTAACTGATATGTTTGAGTTTGACACACACTTGTTTTCAAAATGCGGCCATATAGCTATTTTAGTTTTGTTTGTTATATCGTTGAAACCATGTAATTAATTCCAATGTAACAATCTATGATGACTGTATATATTACTACAATTAAGTGTGTACACACAAAATGTCTTTTTCCCGCTTTTTTGTAAAATAGTATCACTTGACACATTAAAATTATGTTATCTCCGAAAAACGACAGGTTTATCTCAAATGTGGCTAATAATGAGCAATATGGCAGGCTATATAAACCGATAAATTATGATAGAGTTTGACACTAATATTTTCAACATGGCAGCAAAATAAATATTTTAGCTCCAAATGTCTTATTTACGGCACTGCATAATAAATTTCAACTTAGCTTTGTATGCTGACAGTATCAAATATAGCCATCAAAATTGTGTATGCAAAGCATCATTTCTCCGCCATTTTGTAAGATAGCCCCACATTAAATAATTTTACTTTATGTCGTATATCGGGAAACAATCGACCGATTTCTTTCCAATTTAGGGAAGAAGTTGTACTGTAGTAAGTTATATTAATTAATATGTTTTAATTATGTAAGATTCTTATTTTTGAATGGCGCGTATACAAACATTTCAGTTTAGTGTGCT
Source organism: Clitarchus hookeri (assembly GCA_002778355.1). Lineage (NCBI taxonomy): Eukaryota > Metazoa > Arthropoda > Insecta > Phasmatodea > Phasmatidae > Clitarchus > Clitarchus hookeri. The sequence goes on from NQII01001064.1 coordinate 12,571, forward strand.
ATATATACGAAACAATGTAACAGATATAAATTTAACTTTGTATATTGTACATATGACAATAATATATCGTGTTAACATAAAAACGTTTTGCCCTCCATTTATGAAGATCGTCACATGATCATTGGAAGTTTTATACCATATCCCGGGAACAAATCAACCGATATGCATACAGTGATCCTTCTTTGCTGTATTTTTTGCAAAGTAGTGCTAGGTGAGTATACTTATTTTGTCATATTTATGGGATAATTTGACTAAATTTCCTAAGCTTTGCACACATACAGAAAGCCAAGTAAAGTTGCGCGATTTAAATGGGTCAAGACAATGATTTTAACCATGGCGGCGGAAAAAATTATTTATATAATGGGCAATGTCATATATTTAACAATTTTACAATTTCAATAAAACTTTGTATGCTGACATTATCTTTTACAAACATCGTGTACAAAGCCACTTCTTTTTAAGCAATTTTGTAAGATAGCCCCATTTAAGAAAATAAGGTTTTCATGCCAACTATCGAAGACCAATCAACCGATTTATTTTAAATAAATTTTTTACTCAAGTAGAGTTATGGTAGTTCATGTAAACTTATGTGCTTTAGTGACTCAGACACTTATTTTCAAAATGATGGCGGACTAAATATTTCAGGTTAGTGAACCTTATCATTCAAAACATTATACTGACTACATCCGATATTGATGCTCCAAATCCTACCTCCATTATGCAGTTTATTGAAAGCTAACGTAATTTTACGAGTTTATCTGAATTCGAGTCCCGGGTAAGTCACTCGTGTATTTTGATTGTCTTTGTACTGTATCACATGTTTCTGGTTTCATCTCTAATGATATTGCTGGAAATGAGACATAATCGACTACCTACCTTCTATGCTTTCAACAACTTCAGTAAAATTTATTTGCACCCATGTAGAGGAAAGTAGGCTTGATAGTTATCGGTAACTTCTTGTTGTTCTCGTTCGCAATATTAGCATCATAAAATCACATTTAGATTATAAACAAAACAGAGCACAGTACCCTTTATAAATCTTCTGTCATCACTCACTCATGAAACACTACCGATCACAAATGTGAACCATTCTCTTTTATTTATACACTGAACAGGTGCAGTTATTGACTTAAAAATATTCTGTGACTTGTTAATAAGTTACTAGGAAGTGTGTGCAGCTAAGGAAATCTAATTTAATAAATCANAGATTATAAACAAAACAGAGCACAGTACCCTTTATAAATCTTCTGTCATCACTCACTCATGAAACACTACCGATCATAAATGTGAACCATTCTCTTTTATTTATACACTGAACAGGTGCAGTTATTGACTTAAAAATATTCTGTGACTTGTTAATAAGTTACTAGGAAGTGTGTGCAGCTAAGGAAATCTAATTTAATAAATCATGTACAATACCTAATTTATAAAATAATTTGTCATTGTTCCATATGTCCCTTATGGTAAAACCATAGTAAAACCGCAATTACAGTATAGAGTATCCCTTCAAATCGTTTCCTTTACAAGTTAGTGTACTATTGCGTATCTCGCCGAGTTCCATTTGGCATATCCAAGTTCAAGTCAATTGTTCCGTTCAACGTATCCAAGTATAATTTTTCTTTAAAATTGAAAGTTTTCAATCAGGAAACGTACAGTGGTGTGTGCGGGATGTAAAATCACACTGTTGAATGCTCGAAAGATAATTTATTTCTCGCCGGACATAAATACATTTCTCATCGAGCACAACATCATCAAACTATCGATACGATGTAGACTATGCAGTGAAGGTGAAGCCAGGCTCGTGGATAATCGAGGTTTGTTTTACTGGTGTCGACAGCGCACCGAGAATGGCACGAAATGTAATTTTAAAGTGTCGGCAAGACAGGGCAGTTTCGTGGGAGATTCGAATTTGTCGCCGGGCAAGATCATCGAGTTGTGTTTATTGTGGTGCCTGATCAATTATCTCCGACAGCAGACTATAATAAACGAACTTCAGTGCTCGGGCAAGACATTTTTGACGACTTGCTTATAAGCTTTGGTATGAGCGTCGATGCACCATAGTTGTACTGACTGTATCAAGCCGATATGTCAACCTCTAGTAAGTGTCATTGTAAATATTTTATTTATTTATTAAAGTATATTCAATGCGTTATTTATGTGTTTCAGTTTATTTAATCATTGTTTATCAATATTTTATCATTTTCGTATTTTTCTCGTAACTTTGATTTTAATTCATTTTTTATCTGTGCTTTGAAAGCAGACGTTTTTAATCCTGTGTCGCTTGCAGTCCCGTGTTTCATGAGAGATTGCTACTCAACGAACCGGATGTACAATGCTGCGTTTCAAATTCTTTCAGTCGCCGTCTGAAGCTACACCTGCCGCTCACTTTCCTGCAACTGCAGTTCTTGCAAATTTTATCGGCGTATCTCTGTCGCTTAGCGCGTGATTTCACATAAAAAACGCTCCTTTGTCCACGCGCTACGTTCTCCCACCCGTCTGCATTTCAGCACATCTAGTGCTCTTCTGGACAGCCTGCGACATCTAGCATCGTAAATATTATCTTTTCGTCCAGCTTTTGTTTTTACCACCTGTGTGCTCCACGAGCTTCTTCTCGTCACTTTCTGTCTAGCCACAGAGTCAATATGGCGTGTTGCCATCCTCTGATGGCCGTATTTTCGGAACTTCGCTTGATTAATATATAGTTTCATTGCTGTTCTAGCGATGTATTTCTGAATGCATTTTTGTATTATTATTCTTTAGTGATGTCTGCTTGTTGGTGTTATTTGGCTATTGCACCAACATGTTATTAGGATATCTTATATCTTCCCTCCTTGGAACCCTTCTGCACGTCGCCTCCCCTTTCTATGTTGGTGGCGACGTAGACAAGTTAATTCCTTCAATCCTGGTTGTCCGACAAATACTATGTTTTCTTCTTGGCCGGGATGTAATTTCATTGTTCCTGTGGACTCGACGGTCGTCATACAGCAAAGCATCGACGGGACTTATCTAAAAATAACGTGCTTTTGAAAATGAATATTTTTTTTTTTTAATCACTCACATGCAAATTGGACATTTTCATATTGTCTATTTTCGTTTCAAACTATAATCGTAGAGATCTTATTAGATGTTAATATAATATCTGTGAACAGTTGGTTTGGTATTAATTTACGATTTTCACTAGGTTTAAGGATAAAACCTTTTTAATTTCATACAAATCTGCATCATTAGTTGTTAGGGTTCCATCTCATGGGCCTCATTATACTTACTGGGTACAATTGAATTTTACAGTAATACATAATTGGGAAAAGACAATTAATTTATGTAAAAAAAATTATAAAATTATACTTTGTTGGTCTAGGTTTTTTACTGATTACGGTAACCCATAAGGAAGGAAATATTTTTTACCCGATAGCAAATAAGTAGGATATTATTTTTGTAGTGTATCTGTGCAACTATCGCGTAGTTACCACATTTCCACTTTCCAGCGTCGATGAATGAAAATCAAAACGTGAGTTTCATCAAGTTGTAGCTTTAGAAATAAATGTACCTAGGTACTACATTTTGCGCTTTGCTGAGGGATCTTAATCGATCACCAAAGTTAAGCAACGTTCCCAGCGGTTCACATTTGGGTGGGTGACCGTTTAGTGGCATAACCTCTGAGCGCTTCCAGGTTTCGGAGGGCACGTTCAATATTCGGTCACGGATGTTATCGATTGGCAGCAGTCGTTAAGCCATTTCAGAGGTCCTTGGGTGGCATGATAAACTCTGACACCAGAGGAAAAACATATTTCGGTCACGTTCCCAGCCGTTGCAGAATTACGTTTTGTTGTTANGACACCAGAGGAAAAACATATTTCGGTCACGTTCCCAGCCGTTGCAGAATTACGTTTTGTTGTTATTCCACAGGATCCGTACAATTTCCCGGGGGTAAAAAGTATTCTATGTCCTATTCCAGGATCTAATGTACCTACATACAANCACAGGATCCGTACAATTTCCCGGGGGTAAAAAGTATTCTATGTCCTATTCCAGGATCTAATGTACCTACATACAAAATTTCATCTAAATCCGTTCAGTCTTCATGGAGCTGAGTGGTAACAAACATACACACATAATTTCGCATTTATAATATTAGAAGTGCAAGCCATATTAATTGGAATAATTTCTATTTTAACTAGGCTTAAATTTTGTGTCATGAAAGACACTTAATTATTCTAATTGTTTTTTTAATGTTACAGATGCCATCCAAACCGTAACACCGGACATGCTGACAAGAGCGTGGATCGAGTTTGCTTATTGCGTGGATGTCTTTCGGGCCGCTTGTGGTGGTCACAATGAACATTTATGAATGTATGGTAAACAAACGTCACGGTTCCGCGGTTCATTTGATTGGTCAGCCAATGTTGTAGGTTGTTTGGTTTTGAAATTATAGACCCTCAAAGTTGGGGTATTGTTTTCTACTAAGCCTGTATAAACATAGTTGGTGGGTAGTCATTTCGCAACCTTTGAAGTTAGAACCACCAAATTAAGTTATTAAATATTTCTCCAGATCTCGAATCAGAAAACGTTATAAATGAGAATCTCAGTACATTTATATTTACGACTAGCTACAAATCGCTATTTGATTACACGTGGTTGTATTTAGTTAGCTAACTTCATGCGCTTTAAAAAATTAAAAAATTAAAAATCAAGTGGGTGGAATCAATAGGTGGAAAAACTTGAAAAAGAGGTAAAGATTTATTTCTGACGCAATAATTAAATAAATAGCAGTGTAAATGGGTCAAGGTAGAGAAGGTTTATAAAACGTTTAAGTAATGTAGATTACACAAATATGGTACGAAATTTAAATAATATCAAGAAGTAACTGATATGACCAAAGAACGAACATGCGTCTACTTAATTTCAAATAATGTATAATAAATTTATTTGAAGCTTAGATGTTAGGTAGGCCTTGGCGTCTCCTTGACAGCAAATATCATTATAGATGGAACCAAAGGCATATGCAAAAGTAGTGAGAAAATTACAAAAACACATGTGCCTTACTAGGGACACAAACCCAGAAAAGTTCGTACCGTAAGCTAGCTTGCTATCAACTGAATTGTGGAGGTAGCATTCGGAGCATCAACTTCTGATGTAATCTGGCTAAGAGTCTAATACATTCCGTCACCTACAACTGCATTTTGCACTTAAAAACGTGATGTATTGTGTGGCTAGTTGGCTACAGAACGCTGAAATGGGTTGCAAGGGAAGAGATACTACTGTGAGAACGAGACAAATTATTGTTCCNCTAGTTGGCTACAGAACGCTGAAATGGGTTGCAAGGGAAGAGATACTACTGTGAGAACGAGACAAATTATTGTTCCATTATTTCGTAAAATCAAACCTCATTCTGAAATTGCAAATATTGTTGTAAATTTGTCGTTAGACTGTGCGAANTTCCATTATTTCGTAAAATCAAACCTCATTCTGAAATTGCAAATATTGTTGTAAATTTGTCGTTAGACTGTGCGAGGTGTAATCCAGTGATTTGAAGAATATAAAGTTTTAATAAACACACCAATATTTTGTCGCCCTCAGAATCTAGACAACAGGGAAATAGGGCAAGTGGCGATAATGTTCAAGAGAGATGCAAAAGTTGTCGTCTGCAATATCTGCTAATGTGCAATAACAATTTGGAGAACAAGCAACACCAAGAACAATAAGGCGACTTCTGAATCGTGCCGGATACAGAGCACGGGCACCAAGAAAGAAGACCTACATAAGCAAGATGAATCGAAAAAGAGGTTAGCATTCACAAAATACTATGTAGGAAAGTTGTCATATTCTGGGACAGGGTGTTGTTCNAATAACAATTTGGAGAACAAGCAACACCAAGAACAATAAGGCGACTTCTGAATCGTGCCGGATACAGAGCACGGGCACCAAGAAAGAAGACCTACATAAGCAAGATGAATCGAAAAAGAGGTTAGCATTCACAAAATACTATGTAGGAAAGTTGTCATATTCTGGGACAGGGTGTTGTTCTCGGAAGAGAGTAAATTTGAACATTTCTCAGAATGATACGGAGCAAGACAAAGTCCGATCTTGGCATCCAGGAAATGGAAACTACTGTTAAGCATGGTGGTGATATAGTTCTGGTATGGGATTCCATGGCAGCGTCTGTAGAATGGGATCTAGTTTTCATATAGGGAAATATGTACAGATATAGTTATATGGACACGCTTAAATGTACCTTAAAGAAGAACCTTTAGAAACTGGGATTAGGGACCGATTGANTACCAAGAAAGAAGACCTACATAAGCAAGATGAATCGAAAAATAGGTTAGCATTCACAAAATACTATGTAGGAAAGTTGTCATATTCTGGGACAGGGTGTTGTTCTCGGAAGAGAGTAAATTTGAACATTTCTCAGAATGATACGGAGCAAGACAAAGTCCGATCTTGGCATCCAGGAAATGGAAACTACTGTTAAGCATGGTGGTGATATAGTTCTGGTATGGGATTCCATGGCAGCGTCTGTAGAATGGGATCTAGTTTTCATATAGGGAAATATGTACAGATATAGTTATATGGACACGCTTAAATGTACCTTAAAGAAGAACCTTTAGAAACTGGGATTAGGGACCGATTGATATTTATAGAAAGACGACGATCCCAAACATACGGCAGAAATTTTCCGGCGCTGGTTGCTTTATAACACGACACACGCCCAGAAAACTCCAGCACAGCCTCCACATTTGACACGATTGAGCATCTGTAGAGTGAACTGGAGAAAAGAGTAGGGAAATATTGGGTACCCAGTCAATCTCCCAAATGAAGGACACACTGTTTTAAGACTGGCATAATATTAACGCGGAAACAACCAGTAAACTTGTGTATTTCGTTCCCAAACGGTTGACTGAGATCATTCACAGCATCACAGGTATACAAAGTACTGGAACAAAAGGATAACAACGTTAGTTTGCTTTTGGAATTGTGATTTTGTGTTAGTGTACGGCTTAAAATGCCTCCAATATGAAATCCTATTTCGTTACTTCATAAAGAACGTTGTGCCTGTGATGGTAATATACATGTTTGTATGATTTATTACATTTATATGTATATGTGAAGTGCTATTAAGCTTGTTTGTTACTGTAGCACACAACATTTATTGTTTTTTTTTTTTTGTACTTGTGACTGTAAGAATACTTCTATCAATGCCCGTAAGTTTTTCAAATTGATTCAGGAAAATNAAATCTCCCAAATGAAGGACACACTGTTTTAAGACTGGCATAATATTAACGCGGAAACAACCAGTAAACTTGTGTATTTCGTTCCCAAACGGTTGACTGAGATCATTCACAGGTATACAAAGTACTGGAACAAAAGGATAGCAACGTTAGTTTGCTTTTGGAATTGTGATTTTGTGTTAGTGTACGGCTTAAAATGCCTCCAATATGAAATCCTATTTCGTTACTTCATAAAGAACGTTGTGCCTGTGATGGTAATATACATATATACATGTTTGTATGATTTATTACATTTATATGTATATGTGAAGTGCTATTAAGCTTGTTTGTTACTGTAGCACACAACATTTATTGTTTTTTTTTTTTGTACTTGTGACTGTAAGAATACTTCTATCAATGCCCGTAAGTTTTTCAAATTGATTCAGGAAAATAAATTAAAATAATATAATTTGGTAATATTTATTAAGTTATCATCGACACAATTTCGTGAATCCGTAAAGTATTCTCAAAATATAGAAAACAGTTGTTTGGTTTTGGGGCAGTTTAAACATGAGCTGTTGGCTTAGGGATTCACGCAACCTGGAGCAACATCGTTTCCCGTGAGATAGCGAGCCGCAAGTCGTCGGTGGGCGACCCCGTGAGTGCAGTGACCTTGGCAAAGCAGACAGGAGAAAGTTACCGGCGCGACGGCCAGTGCTGCCAACTTAAAGACTAGCGAGTCTGCTGCATGCGTTTGTAAATTCCGCTACAAATAACACGATTAAGTTATGTTTCAATTAGGTATGGGTCCAATAACAAAAAATATCGGTTCCGGTTCCGGTACCGATTCTACAATTTAAATATCGGTTCCAGTATTCGGTTCCATTTTGAATACTTGCATTTTGCTTGCAACTTCATTCAACCAATGCAGGTAAAATTCATTGAACGTTTTATTTAACCTACCGAAGAATAGAACAATAACCAAGTGTGAAGATAAGATTTAATGTATACTATCTGTATTTGTATGTATAATATCTGTAAATTTATTTAAGGTTAGTAAATACATAACAAATTATTCTTTTTTTTTTTACGTTAATAGGTGGTGATTGTGATGTGTTTGGAAAATAATTTAACTAAATAACTCGCAGTGCTAAAAGCCGTGACTTTAACCTATGGTCATTAAAAGGTCAACTCCAGTGGGTGACCTGCTTCATTTTTCTTTTTGCTTCTTTCACCAGCCGCTTTCCTTTTTCTTTTTGNAAGGTCAACTCCAGTGGGTGACCTGCTTCATTTTTCTTTTTGCTTCTTTCACCAGCCGCTTTCCTTTTTCTTTTTGCTTCGTTTGCCTGCCTGCTTCCTTTTTCTTTTTGCTTCTTTAGGTAGTGACCGCGAGGCCAGCTTCCTTTTTCTTTTTGCTTCTTTAGATAGTGACCGGGAGGCCAGCTTCCTTTTTTTTTTGCTTCTTTTATGCAGTGACCTGCTGGTTTTTTTTTTTTTTTTGCTGTGTTAGAATGCCAAACCTCTAAAAAAAAACCCGTCGCTTCTGCTAGCAGTGTTGCGTACAGGGGCGGGCGAGTGATAAAGACAGCGAAGGGAGCCAAGGTTTATGACTACCATTCCTTAATTTTTTTTTTCATGTATTGCAGAGCTTTGCAGTAAATTTATTGCTGTGTAGGAACGAGAACCAAGTAGTTGTTAACATAAAACCGGTTCCGAGTCAAACCTCAACAAACTGTATAAATTGGAACCGAAGAACCGAACAGACCCATCCCTAGACAAACATGAATAATTTTCTCAATACTAATTATAATTCAATAAAATAATTTATACTATTGATGTTAAAACTTAAATCTTATTAAATGACGAAGTCGCCTAAAAGAAGAAACTCAAGCATTGAAAATATTGCGAACATATTGTGTTCCAATAATGCAATAACTATTTTCTTTGCCAAAGTCGCCATCCTTTGCCAAACTTTCTTTACAATACATATCGAATGACAAATTACAATAACTGAACCACTAATTTTAAAAGTGGGACTAGCACAAAAAGATAATGAACAACTATGTTTAATTAAAAAAAATTACTTGAAATGTTACAAAAACACTGCCTCCAAACGTGTTTCTGAACTTCGCTTTTAACTCTCAACTTATTTTTTTTCTTCGTAAACAATCATGGTGCCGCAAATTTCCGTCAGAGTAAATAAAGGTATACAGGCGAACTTTAACTACAGATACAAGCGAAGTGAGGTGATTCCTTATGCAAAATGAGATAGGTTGTATAATTTTTTATATTCCTACATTGATACGTACGGAGGTAGGTACACATGAAAAGCGATTTGTCATATAGTTTCAATTCGAAATACACTTATTAGCAAACAACAGAAAACCTAGAGGTAGCATCGTAGNAAGCGATTTGTCATATAGTTTCAATTCGAAATACACTTATTAGCAAACAACAGAAAACCTAGAGGTAGCATCGTAGGGAAATATAAGTTAGTACAGACAAAGGACATGGCAGTATGTATACAGAAAACATCAAAATATTGTACACCACCAATCATGCATTGCAGGGGACAACAATTTGTGGGATGCACTTAATATGGCGTTGGACCACCTGAAGCTTGGGTGTAGGCGGATATAGTGTCGGGCATGGATGCATAGAGATGCTAAATGTTCTTCTGAGGAAGATCCTGTCACAGCCGGCGCAATTGACNATAGTGTCGGGCATGGATGCATAGAGATGCTAAATGTTCTTCTGAGGAAGATCCTGTCACAGCCGGCGCAATTGACCCTCCAAATCCGCCATAGATACTGCTAGCCGAAGTTGCCGTCCAATCTAACCCCATTCGTTCTTGACGGGTAACAGAGGTTGGTATCTTGCTGACTAAGAATGCATGTTGACATCATGAAAGCAGGCCAGAGTTACCCATGCTGTGTGAGACCGGGTATTATACTGCGGGAAAATGGAGTTCTCAAGCTGTAGCAAGAAGGTGTGCCCGATACATAGNCTGTGTGAGACCGGGTATTATACTGCGGGAAAATGGAGTTCTCAAGCTGTAGCAAGAAGGTGTGCCCGATACATAGAGACGTCGGTTGTTCCCTGGGGCCTACCAGCACTCAGAGAACACCCCCGTCTTATCAGCACAACTGTTCCCCTTCATCACTTCTAAGGTAAAAGAGGACAGGAAACAGGATCCAAGATGAGAAGCCACCATTGTGAACTCTGAATGACTTATTGTAGAAACCCTTTTATGTTTTTCGTTGCTTATTTTCTGTGGTATGGGGATAAACTCCTCTAATATTTTTCTCTCGGTGACTTACTTCTCACATATAAATACAAAATGAGTAAAAACCATTCAAAAATATGTGTAAAAAATATAACATTTTATATCCCCATTATTAAATTCCCATTATGGCGTTTGAAGTGCCCGTAATTGCAAAATATCCCACAACTTGCAACATACTAAAAACGCTAGCAATGTAACGTTACACAGCTCACACTGCTACTAAGGCCATATTTTGTCTCGTGCATCTATGAGCGATGGAGGGATATACATGCCCCCATCCGCTCAAGCGAACTGCATTAAACGCAAATGGGACACATCTCGCGCTGTGACGATAACGTGCGGCAATCTTCGTTCTTACGTAGTGCTCGGGCTATTCGTTCATGGTGATCAATTTTTTTTGAAAACGAGTGTATTAAAACCTACTTGAGATGAAAGAACAAAACTCAGTGAATGGTATTGTTCTTGCATCGAAATCTGAAATACGCGAATGGTTGTTGGGTTATATCATATCCATTAATTGAGAAACACATGTTGCTTATCTGGCATGCAACTAACTGCACTTTTACAAACGTTTCCTATTTCCTAAACTATTGCTCGTCTGAGAGATTCCTACCAATGAAATGGTTTTTTTGACATTATAGCACACATAATTATGAGGTCATTAAAAGCGATGAACAACCATTGGTTACGCACATTTTTTGGATAATAACACGGTGTGCCCATTTTTGCAATGGATGGGGATGATACTACCAAAAAAACACTCGCGGATTCAGATCTCGATTCAACAAACCCAGAAGGAATACACGCATCTTCCCCAAAATGAGAACACAAGAAGAAGGGGGTGGTATGTCGGACTTATCAAAACATATAAACCGTGGGACACCACGAGCATTAAATACAACGCACAGGAGACTGCGTAAGAGGGCGAATGTCTGGAAACTGTGCATTTTGGACTTCATAAGTGGTTAATAAAAAATAACTAATGCCAAGTTTGAATACATGTGAACTTCATTGAATATACTATTCTTATGTGATGTGACTTATTAGAAATTTTAAGTTATAATGGTTTTATAAGTTATTTTCAGAAAATATGTACCCAGAGAAATGATGTTAGCCAAAGGAATTATTACAACCTTTAAAACACGTTCTCTTTTGTTCCTATTTTTAAGATGCATATTGTACACTATTAAGTAAATGTATTTGTTCGAAATTCATATATGAAACGTCATTTTCATCCCTTATAAAATTTGATGTTTCTGTGTTGTTTTGTCCTCTCTTCAGTTTCGTTTCTTGACGCCGTTTCTTTCCTAAATCTCTCGGACTTTCCTTTGTGCCATTATTATTGTCTTAAGATGGTGGTGGTGCTTTTTCTACGGGATCGTATAATCTGTTGCGTTTATTTCTTCTGTCTTTAACTTTGTGAATGTAATCTCCATTGCGTAAGTTTGACCCGTCGTTCACGTGGAGACATTTATTGTATTGGTTTGACTGTTTTATCTTGCTTTTCTTATGATATTGTATTATTTCCTTTTCTTTGAAATTTTCTCTTTCTACACGATCTTGCTTGAGATTCTCGTGTATTTTCCTTTCCGTTTCTCTTTTTTTTTTTTTTTAATTTTTTCTTCACCGTTTGTACTTTTAGTATATTTTTCCTTCATGATTTGCCTGAAACAGTCCAGTGAAATCATTCCTTGCACATAGCAAGATATAGTAAATACATTAAGTTCTTCTACATTGTGCATGATTAACAACCGTTTCTTTTATTTACACTCAACACTTTTTTTAGAAAAAAAAACCAAAGTGCTAAGGTTAGAGATTTTATAACGTACATAAAGTAAACACATTACATTTATAATACTGATTTAAGTGTGAGTGAATAACTGTAGGAGTCTTTCCTCTGGTACACAGATTATTCCTCTGTCATTTTTAATTCAGAGGAATGACTCCACGGGAATTATGAAATTTAAGTTTATTAATTTAAAATGCTAATTGAATCCTTCTTATGTTCATGAGCCCACGTATATTGTAAACAGTTCCTGTCATATGATTATTTAAACTCACAATAGAACATTGAAGTAATAATAAAAACAAAAAATTCTTACCAGAGGAATGACGCTGTGAAATGTGACAGTCATAAATATCGTAACCATCCAATTAAATTAAAACAGAATATATTGAATGGTAGGAAACGTTTATTTACAGTGTTACAACTAACTAGAGCAAAATTTTCCGTCAGCATGTCAATATTGCTAGTACCCATTTGCTGAGTCCTGTGAACATTTTATTGCACAGAGAAATAATTCCACCTTCCAGGGTACTTCATTTAAACTTTATTTAAACCTTCTGTATAGAATTTTGAAGAAAATATATTGTCTGATTTTTAAATATAAACTAATTGTAGGAAATATTGTGATTTTATAAAAGCAATAATTTTAAACATAAGTGTTAAAACTGCGTGTTTTACACGTAGATGTGTTTACGGGACAACCTAGAGGATGACTTACAAGCACCAAACTGTTATTTTAATCTATTAAAACGATGCTAGATGAAAAGACAATTGTTTACAATTTGTCGATTAACCATTTTGGAAAAAAATTTATTGTGTATCAACTTGTTTCTTAACTACCTTGTAGAGACATCGTATTACAGTATCCAGCCATTCGTCCAATAAAGAGTTTGGCCACATCGTAAGGCCACACATGCAGCAATTTTGGTACGTGACCTGTCGCACAAATGCTGAATGTCTTTTTGAGGTACGGCATCTCACACTCGCTGTACTTGTTGGCGTAGCTGGGCGTTGGTCGTCGCCGTGGCTGGGCTAGATGCCAGGAACCACCCTACCATGTCTCACACACGCTCGATGCGGTGAGGTCTGGAGATACAGCAAGCCAGGGTAGCGTATGCACACCGTGCAGAGCTGCTGTGGTGCTCTAGCGGCATGGGGACGCGCGTTATCGTGCTGGAATATAGGTCCCTGCAGTATGTCAAGGTTGTCTGGCTTGACGTCATACGCACTCGTCATACTCCTCTTGAATTCAAGGCCATAATCCCATGCGATGGTCCGATGTGGCGAGTACGAACACACGATGGATTGTTCCGATCTTCCCCAAATCTGCGAACACGAACACGGCCATCACTTTGTCCAAAGCAGAAACGACTCTTAGGACTTAACACTACTACACAGACAGGGAAGCGATCGCATTAGTATTTTTTTTCCTTCAGAAAGTAGACTAAAAAATAAGGAGAAATCCAAATGTGTAGATAATAAACCCGTTTCCCTCCTAGACACGTTACACAATAAATCCCCTCCCCACCTTTAGAGGACAAATGCGACTTTATAAATTTGGTGTGAACCGAGATAGGTTACACAAGTCTTCCTATCTCCACTTTTAGAGGGACAAATGCGACTTTAAAAATTTGGAGTGAACGGAAAGAAGTAAGTCTTGTTCTCCCTACTTTTAGAAGACGATTGCGTAATCCTATATTTGGCATGAAACGAGATGGGTTCCACAAGTCTTCCCCTCTCCCCTTTTAGAGGATGATTGCGACTTTCTACATTTAGTGTGAACCGAGACAGGTTGCAAAAGACGTCCCCTCCCCAAATTCAGAGGACAAATAAGAATTTCTAAATTTGGTATGAACCTACACATCTTCCCCCTCACTGTAGACGACGATTACAAATACACATTTTTGGTATGAAACAAAACTGATAGTGTATATAGAGAGGCTATGTACACATTATCATTTTGTCAGATTTTACCAAATACTAATCGCAAGAAAGCACCGTGCTAATTTGAGTGTGCAAGGATATTACAGCTCACGTTATGGCGCATATATAATGTAACTTTATTACTATACTATTTATGTATATGATGGGTGAGTTATCGTCACCCACTTCTCTCCCTTCTTCTTTAAGGCACTGATTTGTTTGGACTCAAGCAACCCCATTATACCGCAAATGATGTAAACTTTAGTTACACTGTCAAATTTAATTCAACAGATGAGTCCAGGTTTCACGTGTCTTGTAAAGCTTGTACAGGTTTGCCTATAACTGGATAGGGGATATGAAACAACCCCCGTGGGCATATTTTTACACTATTTCTTCCAGCAGGCAATATTTTCTGAACAATTTAATGCTGTCTTTTTTTGTTCAGCGGACGACTATAAACTTCATATATGTATTTGCTCTGTATTTCGTTATATGTGAGATGGTTTACGCACGCATGAATAACTTGTAAATTCATGCAGGGGCATATGCATAGTTTTGACATTAATTACGAGGTTTCAGTATCTGTTGCGGCTGGTGATGTTTGTGTGGACTGGTGCGTAGCTGGGGACGTGAAGCGGGATGATCTCTGCAGCATCCTGGGTCCACCGGAGAGTAACGCACGAAGCCGCACTGGCTGACGTGACTCTCGCGACGTGTGAACTCGGGCGACGATGGCGAGGGTGGATGCGAAGCACCAACCACTCTGCGAAAGGCTTGGCTTGCTGAGCGGCCCATCCCAACAACGACCAATAACATCGTCGCTCTGTGGGGCGCCGGCAACGACGAGCGGCGGCGTGGGCACCAATGCCCAGCTACAGTCTTGAAGTCCCATCCCTCCAAGTCGAACGGGGCCACGCTGGTGTAATGGATAGACTACTCGCATCCCACCAAGGCAAACCGGGTTCGATTCCCGGTTGGGGTCGCTCCCGGATTTTTGCATGTGGGAATCGTGTCGGACGATGCCGCAGGTCGGCGGGTTTTCTCGGGGATCTTCCGTTTCCCCCACCCTTTCATTCCGGCACTGCTCCATACTCACCTCTATTCACCCTCGTCTGCTCTCAAAACTCGATGTTAATAGCCGCGCAAATCTCTTCAATCGCCCACTCACTCACACGATTATGATGTCGCAGAGGGATTGTGCTTTCAAAGTTAGGGATCCACACACTCTTATAATTTACTTACAATAAACTTCTTCGTGTTTGTTAATAAAAGTGTCTTACATGCTATTTGTCTTACATATTATATACACGTATGTATGTGTTTTAAATTCTGCACTTCGACTAAGGCCAAGTATCCCCAAGTCGACCATGTCAAAAATGGTTAAGGGAAAGGGAATGCAACATCCAATTCGGTTTCTATCAGTTTATAGCACTATTTATTTTTATCTTGTTCCCTCATTAAATACTTAATAAACTTATATATTTTTGCCAGGCATTAGATATTCCATGTAAAATAACTTTATCATCGAAACAGCAAGGTCGAGTTTCGACCAGTCGATCATAAGATTCACACAGGAATCTTAGCCAAGATGCCAGCGCCGTTTTAGTTGCGCATAAAAAATGTTTCACTGTTATAAACCTTCTTGGTTCCTCGTTCTTATTATACTGTTGCAATCTAGGTTGTTTGTATTTTATGTATTCCTATCCCTTATAGAGACCAAAACATTAGTAACTGAAAATAATCTATATCAAAGGCAAAACCCAAATTACCATATTTTACGTTAAACATTTTAAATTAATGTTTTGTCGAAAGGCCTGGACAGACCGGTGGCAAAATATGGCGCCCTTTTAATCGTTACACGTTTTCACGAGATCCGTTCGCCTGAGGATTTTACACCTATGCAATATTTTATATTTATTTGATTAAAAAACCTCGATAAACACCCACCGGTAACACACGTTTATTGGTTTATAACATGGCACAACATAATTTCCTAATAAAGGCTGATGTTATAACCCACCATATGTTTACAGATGTTTGATATTAAATCAAACTAATATAATTCACGATTGTCTTGTATCGCCTAACGTCGTATCTGACATTACGCAAGTAATTCATTTTAATTTCTGAATTTAAGGACGTATGCATCAGTGAATATAAACTTCAGGTTTAGAGCGCCACACGCTTTCTACCTCACTTACCATAACGAGTTATTTCACAAAGTTTGTTCATTAAGTTTAGTTCGTATATATAAATGTGTGTGTGTGTGTGTGTGTGTGTTTGTACTCAAAATTTGCAATGACAATGCAGTTTTTGAAACGTAAATATCCATTTTATTTCCAGATATTTTAAATTTTTAAGTAATACACTTTTATAAGCAAATCCTTCTCAAAGCATTTAATTACAATTTATATACCCACCGTTTCCTTATGGTGCTTCACTTTCTTTTGGAATCACGAGCCATCTGAAGGTAACATGTACACAGAATCGATCCGCTGACACGAACCAAGTACCTGCAGCTGTGTGCAGAACTATAATTTGTAATTCATTCACATAGTATCTTCATTCGTCGGCATGCTTAAGGTTGTTCGCGGTAAGCGGATCATTTTTGAAAGCCCTGCTCAAGATATACTTGTGTGCACGTGGCGTATTCTTCAAACAAATGAAATATTAATATTTCTATGGTGATGATCACTTTATTAATGCGTTGATGAAGTAAAATTGTGGAATTATCTTTAAAGTGAACATTTCACGAATTCGCTAATATTTACATACATGCATTAAAGAACTTACATAAAGCGGGGAAAAAAATGCTTCAGTATTCACAAATGTTTATCTAACACTTGTAATTCAACGTTTAGGACATTAAACTACTATATCTTTGTCGTTACCAATTTTACTGGGTGAATGCTAGTCAATGTGCCCGTTGAAAANTTAGGACATTAAACTACTATATCTTTGTCGTTACCAATTTTACTGGGTGAATGCTAGTCAATGTGCCCGTTGAAAATATATGCAGATAGGGACAGTGACATTTTTCAAATGTTGGTTTCAGAAGTGCTTAGTTAATCGTGAACAGCTTATACCATCATTCATTTGCACGTGGCGTTCTTTCATTCTCAATTGGCTTACGTTCCTTTGCACAATTCGCACATTCATCTACACGCGAAGTGCATTCATTTTCACACGACTGACATTTAATTTGCACGCGACATGAACTCATTTGCATATTCCTACATTCATTTATACGCGGTGTGCATTCATTTGCACGCGGTCTGCAGTCACCATCCATAACATCATTTTTTCACATGTACTAACTTAATCAGCAATTCACTATGAGGGAGATCACCCCCCAAAAACTTTATCGTACGTCATCCTTTTCAGGATAGCATATTCGCATGCCACGTCAGAGTCCCACATATCTAAACCCACTGGAATTAACAAGGTAGTTGTATATTTAAAAAATTAACTCACTTTGCTTCCTAAAGGTAATTCTGCAGTGGAATTCATCCTAACTAATATTGTAAATACGAAAGAGCATTTGTTTAGTTTTTTAATTGCCCTTCTTTCACGCCTCAACGGAGCAGCGTAATTTTTTATACAGAGATAGTTGGAGGACCGGAAAGTGACATAGTCTTATCCCGAGAAATTGTCTCATTCCCTCAGGGAAATTCTTATTGGAAAATGAAAAAGTACACAAACAGAATAACAATGCAACGTCGCAACATATTNCATTCCCTCAGGGAAATTCTTATTGGAAAATGAAAAAGTACACAAACAGAATAACAATGCAACGTCGCAACATATTGACGTAATTTCTTGCGCATAAATAGTTGGATGGCTGGTAGGTAATGTTGGCTACTTTTTATCGCGAAAAAATATCTCAAAAAATTTACAAACGATAATGGTTATTCAAGTCGGAAAAAAGTTTGCCGCCAGCGCGCTCTCTTGCAATACGCTGTCTAAACCGTTAAAGATGGAACGAATTCATGTAGTAAAATATTGCGTGGAATAAAAATACCTAAAAAAAAAAAACTCCGCTGTAGCATATATCTATCTGTAACAGAGAAATACTTATAAGTGTTTTTACCATTTAATTCTGTATAGAGTATAGAAGATTAACACTACGTAAAATTTTACTTTATTTTTAAAAATAACCTAAATAATTTTGTAGTCGATGGGAGCGGAGTCGCGGGCACAACCAGTAAGATAATATTTTTTTTTTCAACTAGCCCTATTTTGCATACCAGTAGAAGCATTATCCCTGGATTTTAAATATTGCATAGGTAACGATAACCTTCTTGCAACCCATCGTTACTGCGGCGTAAGCCTCGATATTTATAGTCATACATTTGATCACACCCTCTCTCACACAGTAAGCAAAGCTACCAAGTCAGGGAGACCCTGAATACAGAAACGTATTCCTCACGGAGTATACACTTTACGAGACTACTTTCTGAAAGAAAGAAATGCTTATGAGATCACTTCTCTTTCTCTTTCTCTCTCTCTCTCTGTGTGTGTGTGTGTGTTCATGTGTGTGTGTGTGTTTGTGTGTGTGTGTGTGTGTGTGTGTGTGTGTGTGTGTCCAGCAAGAACTACAAAGTTTTTTCTTGTAAAAAAATACAATGACTTTCAAAGTAGACTTGCAATATAAATATTTGTAAAATTACAATGGATAATCTTGTACATCGAATTCATTGGTAAGTAGAAAATCTAAAACCACATTGTTTAGTTTGCTTTCGAAAACAAATTTATGTATAAGAGAACTGACAAAAAAATTATAATTCATATTTGTATACGAAAAGATAGTGACAACCAGGCTCAAACCCGCGCCATTTTACTTTTCAAACTATGACCTAAACCACGACATCAACACATTACACAGTTAGCATTGTTGTTATACAAATGAAAAGTATATATATATGTATTTACTTGGCAAACATTTTCAACATTTCATCTTTTTATTTTTAATACGTGTCTATAGGCGGATTGCACATTTTCACGTTCACCGTTTCATAATTTCCAAGTATGTTCTCGGATGAAGCGTTGCGTCGGGATGACATTTCCTGGCATGACACATCCACAGAATTTTATCATAGGCTATTAGGTTAGTTAAAAAATATTAGGAGACGGGGAATACACCTACATAATCGCATGAACGCGTACAATTTTCTCTCCTGGGAAAGAATGCTAAAATGCAATGAAATTACACGACAAGAAGACACAGCCTTCATATTCGTTTTAATTAATGTTCATTATTCAAGTTAATTTTATTAGCGCGGGCAAACGCTAACGTTTACATGTTTTATTTAGCTTTTGACACTTATCATAAAATGAGATAACTCGTACTTTTACTTCTCGACTGAAGGCGATTACTGTTGACTAGAAAATGTTTTAGAGTTTTACTATAAAGACAGCTCTTGTAATTTTAGAAACAAGACATTTTACATTGACTTTTTTTAACTACACTGGTACAGGATTTCGTGAATTTTCGTGAATAATACCATAAACACAGGCGAGAGCTTGAAAACCGGAACTACACATTTGAGACATAATATGTATTTCGATGATCATGTAACAATTCGAGAAATTCGTTAATGGCAGAAATTTGACTTTGTTCAGTGTATCCGAATTTGCTGTGCAGTAAAAGTCTACACAGAAGCCTGAAACGTTGGTTTTCAGCTGCGCATAATGTTAATTTTCAGAAGCATTCGGTTTCACATGGGTTTTAAATAAATGCCAATACTCCCATTAATATTTCCGTCTGTAGTTAATGTGGGACGTAAGATATCTGAAATTTTGATTTATACGTGGATTGGTATATTCTATTTTTCATGAGATTCTTTGACAGTACTGAACATTTCAGCAAATTATAAAATCACGAAAATTTATCCAGTCCGTGTCTAAGTTGTCGACCTCTTTTTAACTTAAGAAAACTGCCACCCAAACCTCATCCAATCTCAGTACTCTACTCCCATTATTATTCGTACTTTTTTTGACGTGTATTTTTTGGATGAATAGAATTATTTAAGTTATTGTTATGCTATTAATGTAGGCATGTGCAGTGGAACAGCTTATAATTTTTAGTGAACTAAAACATAGAAAAATATTTAATTTCTGCAATAAAGAGTATTACAAAAAATATCAATCAATATTAAAACAGTCTACGATTTAAAAAATTAAAATGCATGGATCAGGTTACTGAGTTGTGTAACAAATATTGAGTGCAAAAAAAAAAATCAAGACACGAAAACTCCAAAGCCTTGACTGGCTTACAGTGAGCCTCTGCACTCGAGATTTAAGCAAGGATCTTTCGTTTTGTTCGTTTTATTGAAAGTTGTGCAACACTTAAGTGTCCGCAAATGTTAGTATGTCACGAGGAAGACAGGAAATATGCTGTCTCACTCGCCTCTCTCTTCGCGCTCGCGAGGCTGTTTCGTTTTGTTCGTTTTATTTGAAAGTTGTAGATTTTATAGACCCTCCAAGGCCGTCACGCTTCTGCACTCAAGATTTAAGTAGGTTGGTGAAGCCCAACAGGAAATCACAGGCTTATTTTAATGCACAGGCTTTTTCGTTTTGTTCATTCTACTGAAAGTTGTGCAACACTTTGTGAATATTGGCTCGGTATTGCATTGCAAGTTTGCAAGTTTGCACTCAGCCATCCTAGTTTTACAGATTAAAACAACTGCTCATTTAAACTTTAAACTGACGCAAATAACTACTCATGTACCACGCCAACACATGTTTTTAAACAGACACCACACACAGCAAGCTAATCACATTTTAATTTTAAATGAGCCATTTTAGCAAATACTACACACAATAAGGCATTGTGATTTTAAACTAAACCACTTGTGAGATTTCTAGTCAAGTACACAAAATCGAATATATATCGGCAAGGGGGGTATGATTTGTGCTACCAAATTATTGCGCAAATAAATAAACAGACATTCACTCTTTAAACTGACATTACACACCGCAAGTCAATCACATTTTAAAATTAAACAAATCACCCAACTTTGAAATGATACCATAAACAGTTAGACTTCAACACTTTAATTTTTTACTAGTGAAAATAGTTTACATTTTAAACTAATGCAAATAACAAATCACCTTCATTTTAAACTGATGCAAATAGCAAGTCTCCCAACTTTAAATTGATGATCCTACTCGCCAGTGTTGTGCAAGGATCTTTCGTTTTGTTCGGTTTTGATGAATGTTATGCAATCCACGCCTTTGTAGTCGCGATTTAAATATGTCGATGATGTCAACAGTAAACTACACAGGCTTCACAAGCTTAAAAATAATATACCACGTCTCTGCTGCACTTGCGAGTGTTGTGTAAGGCTCTTCCAAGGCCTCCATAAGCTTAACCATTTTTTTTTTTTTACCAAATGGATTACAAAATTAGAAACAAATATCTTTGGTTGCCATGTCGNTATATATATTGGATGCTGGCCGCAGAAAACTATCAATTGATCATCAGTCTATAAACAGAAGGAACTCTTACCAACATAGGTAACGTATACACCTTTTCTTTATTTTAAGCGAGGTTATTTTATAGCTACAATCGACTAGTATAGTGGTTCACGATGGTTTTGCATTTCAAGTCCAATATGTACGAAGATCCACAAGACCCATTCGTACAGTGCCCTCTTCAGCGATCGCATATGATTTTACAATCGCGATTGGAGAGGCACCTATATAAATGTAGGCCAGCTGTGGAGTTGGCAACCAAGACTACAGGATCTCTATTTCCCGCAGTTGTAGAATCTTCTTCGCCCTCGTCTCTCCCTCGTCCCAACCCCCTCACCTACATCCACATGTTCGGAAGAGAAGTGGGATGATGGTTCGTACGTGACATACGACCCAATGTCAAAAATCATGAGTTCGAACGAGTTTATCATCAGAAAGCCATAGTAAGTGTTTGTAGCAGCCGATAGTGTCATAACCCAGGCGGGAAAAAAACATATGTACATAAAATTGAATTTTTTTTTTCTGAAAAAAATAATAATTTCGGCAACTGGATTCACCGAGATAGAGAGGCGAAGTCAACGTCTCCGGGAGTTGAATAGGAAAAAGGGAGAGGTCCTATACATCGACCAACAGAATGTGGATTACATNGACCTATATAAACTAACATATATATATATATATATATATATATATATATATATATACTTTTCGTTTATCTGTTTATTTTTTTGTACAAATGCTAAGTTACCTTTTGCACTTTAATTTTTTACTGGTAAAACCAACTACTGGTTGTTCTGATGTTAATTCTCTAAACTAAACCAGTTGTGAGATTCCTAGTTAGGTACAAAAAGTGTTGAATATATATCAAATAGCAAGTAATTCACGCTTTAATATTTTTACTATTAAAACTCGTTTACACTTTAAACTGATGTAAATAACAAACAAGTAACATTTTCATTTTCAACTGACACTACAAACAGCTAATCATACTTCAATTTTTACTGGTAAAACCCGTTGTGGAATCCCTAATCAAGTAGAAAAAAGTTCAATATATATCGGCAATATATATATTGCGCAATATATATATTGCGCAATATATATATTGCGCAATTAAATAAACAGACATTCACTCTTTAAACTGATGAAAATAACTACTATCGTTGTTTGCAAAAGAGAGACAATTCGCACGCTACCCTTGTATGTAAAAAAATTAAAATTGATAACAGCAATGGTATAAAAATAATAAAGAATATAATTTTCTTTTTCCATAAGTTTTGCTTTTATTTGCGTATTTTCAAGAGAAAACACATTGGTAATTTTTCTCATGCGATATGGCTGCCAACATGGCATGCAATATTGGATTCAATTAGTAATCGTGTGTATGCGAAATCGTATATTTTTTTTTTTCGAGAAAATTCTAGCATTATAACTTTACCATAGCTGAGAAGGTTCAGTGGGGAAATAATTGATGCCAGAATTATAGTTCGTGTGTACATGGCCTAATAGCAGCTGACGTCTAACACTTGATTATAACTTATTGTGTAGATGGCAGCAAGAAATCAATGAGGCGTCGTGTCGGTTGCTGGATATGCTAATACGGCGTCGACATCTTCATGACTTTCCATATTTCTATAATTATATTTTTAGATAATTTTGGTGGAGGCTAAGTATTTTATACCAGTAATCCCTTACACTGTAACTGTAATGATTCAGTCTGGCTGCTGCACATATGAGAACAACGTAACAACAGATGCCAGGAGGGCTTGCCGGATTTCTCCACACAAAGTCCAGAGATATACCATCAAGGTAAGCTAAATTAAACCATATATAACCCCATGGCAAATGGCATGTCTCTTAAACAAAAAAACCAAATATCTATAACTACAGTAAAAATAAGTTATGTATAATATTTTACATATATTTAATATTTTATATATAATATATAACCTGATTAAACAAACACGAATATATACTAAAGAATTTTCATCCGATTACCTCCAGAGCATTTGAATCTATACTATCTACAATTACTTTATAATATAAAAAAGGCTAATTAATTAGGTAGTATAATTGTATTTTTGGTAAAATATTATTTCAATATATATATATATAATTGTTTAGAGTGTTCAGATAGTTTAGGGATCATCATTCAAATTTGCATGTGTTCAGACTCTCAAGCCAAAATTCTAATTCTATATATTGTTTTAAAAGCAAGAAATTAGCTACAGCATGGGAGGAGAGTAGACGAAAAGGGGACTGAATGGCTTTGGCTGCCCCGAAAAAGCAAAACATGTGAGATATGTGATTCATTGGTTTTAACCATGTTACTGGGAAATAAGGCCATGGTTGGACAGAGCTAACCTGTGCTTCCCTGAGGGGAGATGTTAAATACTGATAGTAATTAAACAAATAAAAAAAACCTTAAACGTGT
The DNA here is from genome assembly GCA_002778355.1 of Clitarchus hookeri. NCBI lineage: Eukaryota > Metazoa > Arthropoda > Insecta > Phasmatodea > Phasmatidae > Clitarchus > Clitarchus hookeri. Next base: position 36,681 of record NQII01001064.1, read on the forward strand.
ACACGTGACCATCATTGCTTTTTAGTCAAATATGAATTGAAGAATAATTAGGAATATTTAGAGATGCCTGCACCAGAAGTGGCGGTCGGCTAGGGCTGCAACGCGTTGGGGTGGTCGTGAGTTGGTTGACAGTTGAGGCTACATTTGTCCACTTGTTGTCTGACAGCGGAGGGGCGTCGAGTTAGCGCATCACCCAAGGCGCCGAAACACTGGACGACTATCGGAACCAGTCTACGACGCCGGGACTACTGTCGAGTAATCAATCAAAGTTTTGCGGCTCGCGAATAACTAGTTATCCGCTACATAGATATGAATGCTAAGGCGGTAGCCACCAGAGAGTGCCAACATCGCAATTGAAATATTGAAGTATAGCTATACATTTAAGAATAAAGACACGGGGATTTTGATACTCCTCAAGACAATAGAAGCTGCAATTTTACCCGTCATTCCTTAACTCTTTGGTGCATGTCATTTAAGTATCAACGCAGCTTATTGAGTTATTCGCAGTTAGGCCAAACGAATTTATGATTAACGTGGTTAGGCGAAACGCAAGTTTCAGATTTTATTATAAATGCCGTTAGGTAAAACGAAGTTAGTAGTAACGAAATTAAGCCAAATACCGTTAGGAAAACGCAGTTTCTGTCAAGGATCTTCGAAAATTGACATGTTAGGGTAAACGAAGTTAGACTAAACGAAATTAGGTGAAACGCAGTAGGACAAACGGAATAAGCGATTAACTTTCAGGGTAAACGAAGTGTTGGATGCATTCAGCATGCACGGAGCTCGGCCGCCAGATGCACCAATGGCCATTTCATTGTCTCAGTACTCAGGGCGTGCGAACTCCGTGACCTCTTTGTCACTACTGAGCTCGGCTCACTCCCTTGCCGCATGTCTTACGACAAGCATGTTAGTTGCAGCATTGTTACATCACCTCCCTTATCTAATCGGAATGCCACATGTTTGCTTCAATGGTTTTTTGACATTTCATGGCGTTTTTCTCGTAAACGAAGGGTCTTAAGTATCTTTACAAAAGAGTATTTTCTACTTAGTTTTGACAGATTTATGTCGTGCAGTCCGTTACCGCGAATCGCCTCGCACGCTGGATATCCTGTACTTTCGATCTCTTTCCAAAAAAATCTGTCTGCGTACGCAGCTGCTGTGAAAGAACTCCAACCCGGAACCCTTCGCGTCGTTAGCCGGCACGGAACCAACTGCTCTACAGAGATTGACTGTTACTGTACAATGTGCAGAATAGCACAAACGTGCAAGTTGAAAATTCTAAATATATCTTCTATCGCATAAGGTAACTATTCCTAAATACCCTGAAACATTGGTTTCTGCTTCCTGCCTCTGATTTTTTTAAAAACAGAATTTAAATAAACAACACGCCACTTTCTTAGCGCGTTATTTCGACAGTAATTATAACGATTCATGAGTCAGATTTGAGAGCACGCGCAAAATACGAAAATCAGTCCACCTCATATTTAGTGTGTGGTTCAACTACACAAGTTGAAACGTGTGATAGTCTGAAGATGAGGTAGACCGATTTCCGTATTTTGCATGTGTTCTCAACTCTAGCTCAGGAATTGCTAGAATAACTGTGCAAACCACGTGTTGAGCCAGCGATTTGTGTTTTCACAATTGAATTTTCAACGAACCTGCATTTTAAAAATAGTAACATATCTCGACGTTAAAATACAATTCAAAGCACACATATAAACAGCGTTATAACCTGAAAACTATCCACGTTGTTATTGATAGTGCCACTGGCAGAAAAGCGGTCCGTTGTTGGAACATGCAGTCATGCGCATTCTACTTAATTTTCCCTCTGCGGTATGTCAACAAAAATGCTCGTATTTACCCACAGAGTAAGTACACAGTTCAAGCCGGAAAAAATAACTGAGCCATAACTTTCGAATGTGCCGTATTTATCGGAAATAGACTATATGGCTTTCACGAGAATGTTGGTGTTAACTTTACATACGGTTCGAAGATACTGAAGATTCCGAAGAAGTAAGAGGGAAAATTTTCCAAAGTGCTCAATTAACATTCAAGTCTCTTGCTTTTACTTCCCGTCGCGCGCAGCCAAACAAACAGGTTTAGTATTGTGTTTTTTTTTTCATTGCGACGTCATGGCTTGCTGACCTTGCAACAGCTTGGAGAATGCATCCCAGGCATGAAAAATAAATTACAATCTGTGAGCCCTTTCACGTTTTCCGGGCTCAATCGCACGTAGCAAAACACATTAACATACATTTTGTGTAGGCTAAGAATAGGCGTGAGTTACACGAGTTACGTCACAAGGGCTCCTGAAACGTACTGAAGTAACGATGCATCTGAAAACCATGCTCTGGTGCACCCGATAAACCATTTCGCGGGAAATTTCTCCAAATGATGCAACCTCATCCAAACCGAGTCAAAAGTAAGCTTGATATCTAGCCACCCATCCATCTCGAAGAGTGATGGAGGGACTGTATAAGAGAAGTGGAAAAAGAGGTTTGTGGAGCGAAGAAAGGGGGAGGGGGATGAGTAAACACTCGTAAAGCATTAGTGCGCGGGCCCATAACCGAAAATCAATTTGTTGTTAGTGTGTTCCGGGTGTGTTTAGACAGAGTTGCCATGATGACCAGTCATGTTCCACGCCCCTCTCCTCTCCGTCGCAGTGACTGGATGGCGGAGAGAGCGCGAGAGAGACAGGAATCTTTGCCTGCCTCGTCAAGGGTTTCTCCTGCAGCCAGTTAACCTTCCCGGTTCTCCCGCCTTCTGTCACCTCAGCCGTCAAGTCAGCGTTCCACAAGTCGAAGCTGCCCTACAAGCGAAGTAAAGGTGGAGCATCGAAACGCTAAGAAACTCGTACCAACAATCCTCCTTCCCTTGCAAAAAAAGTTTCCAATAAANAAGTACAGGTGGAGCATCGAAACGCTAAGAAACTCGTACCAACAATCCTCCTTCCCTTGCAAAAAAAGTTTCCAATAAATTTTTTAATATTTAATTATATTATGTATCTAACAAAAATTATCTTCGAGTGGACAATTTTTTTTTATAATTAATATTAAATGTAGTATAATTAACATTTGTGATAACATTGACAATTATTTTATCTTACACTAAAATTGTTCGTTATTTTATATTTTATCTGTCAGTTCTTATTTTCCGGAAAGATCGCAGATCATAATGACGTTTCTGCTGGCTAAGGTAGCATTTCATTATATCCAATACTAGCTGTACCCATGGCTCCTCTCGCGTGGACTACAAAATTATTGTTTAGGTTTTTTTTTTTAAATATGTAGCCGTTGCTCCATTGTGGCGTCGCCCCACACTAACAACTTACATTGACGCAGCATTGTACTACAAGCGCTATTTTTACTAAAAAAAAAAATTTCCTAAGGGAATGAGATATTTTTTCGGGATAAAAATAAGCCTATGTCACTTCCTGGCCCTCCAACTATCTATGTACAAAAAATCACGTCGATCCGTTGCTCCGTTGCGACGTGAAAGGATAAGCAAACAAACAAACAAAAAACACACTTTCACATTTATTATATTAGTAATGATTGTTTGATTAATGATTTTTTACTAAGCACGATCTCACGGGGACTTCGAGGTGCTTCAGGTTANTGAGGTAGTATGTAGGGGCTTTATCACAGCAACTGCTGGGTGGGAGAGAAAGGCACATGTATTATCAGGTCTGTGCCTGCACTGAATACAAAATCATTCTATAGAAGAAACTAAACTATAAGCATATTTCTCCGCCTATTTGTAATATGCTGCTCACTGTTGAATGAGCACATATGAAAGCGCTGCTAAGATACCAAACCGTTTTCATTTTGTATTATTCTGCCATATGTGAAATTGGCATAGATATTTTCCTTATCATTTCATTTATGCCTCATCCATGTGAAGCCGTGGAATTTTTAGAAAAGGAAATGTGTTAAAAGTATTCGAATTCATACCTTATTTTGTATAAATTAAGAAACACTTCAGTGGCCACAAATTTAAACATGATACTCTCTATAACCGCGTCAAGGCATATAACAGTTTCCATTGATCAGCTGCTGAAATAACTGGCCACCAGCATGTTAGTGTTTACTGTAGTGTATATGTATATAAACAGAATGTTCCCAAATAAGTGGGAAGTAATTGGGGAGTGGATAGTACACCCCAGAACCACACAAAATCCCCTTAAAGTAGATAGTGTCCGTGTTTACAGATCTTCTAAGATTGCACTACATGTATTGGTAATAGTCGGATCTTTTACGAGGTGAGCATGTTAATGTGATCAGCTGGAATAATGTCTCGCACAGGTGGTTAGGACGTGCAGCGCTAATCGCCTGACCTGTGCGCTCCTTAGATATCAACAAACTGGACTATTTATTACCTGTGGGGGGTATCTCAACGCTTTTGTTTGTGAAACTCCAGTTCCGGACATAGCAGTGCTTCGCCAGCGAGTGTAGCAAGCAATGTTGCAAGCGGAAACATGAAATTCCTTGAGTATTTGAACGTGCCAGACAATCACTGACGCAGCGTGTTCGGGCGTACACTCTGAAACGAGGTGGACATTTCGAGTTCTTCTTGTTAGAGCTGCTTTGGACATATGTTCACAGAGACATTTTGCGTTGTTTTGGGATGCACTATGCACACCCCGATAAATTTCTACATATTTGGAAACATCCTGTATTTAAGCAAAGTTTTTTTTTTCCTCCAAAATCTGATCCTGTATTATGTGGACAAAGCATTTTTTCGAAAGCTGTTTCAAAAATTTTACTTTAACTTGAAAAGCGTTTATTAAGTTTCCTTATTCGGGGCTCTTAATTTCATGGTGTGGCAAGTTAGCCATCCCTCCTGCTCTTCCTTCAACCCCTTTGGCACATCAAAGTGGTTCATAAGTTTCACCGTGGGTTTAGGAATAGTTGGGAGATAGTTTTCTGTGACGCAGTCTACTTTTGTTGACCGTCGCCATGTAGTGACGCCCAAAACATTAAAAAAACACTTGCCTTTTATGTATAAAACTCATGTTCATTGCGATATTTTCCAAATCATTACGTTCCATTATCTCCCGTGTATACATTCTCTTAAAATATAGTTATATGGCGATCTCGTCAGATACGATTCCGGTAATTTTGGCTTCATCATTCTTCTATATTGTTAACCTCGTGAAAAATCCTTATAACTTGATTTCGAGGGCAATGCATAATTTTTTAAATAAAATTATTTATAAATAATTTAATTATGTAAGATTTTTAACCAAGATTCGAAAATAGATTTCTATTAAAAAATAAGTAGTAAATGTACGTGTTTTTCGCTGTTTGAAATCTCATAGTGGATTTACAAGGTTTCTGATTTTTGTTTGTATATGTTTGTATTCTTAAATATTTCTCTAGATAATAGAGTTTCGTAGACCATAAGTTAATTTTTCTTGTTATAATTGTGTCGAAAACCTTTAATAAAAAGGGGTTATGAGGATTCCTTACGAACGTTAAAATATGATAGGCAGTGTCACCTTTTTTGGCACTCTGATAAAGAAAAGGAGACACAGAGACGCACATGCCAGAGTTCGGTTGTCGGAAATCTCACCAGGGCCTTGAAAGCAAGTTGCACATTAGACCTGCATGAAAAGTTTAGAGCCATTGGAAAATACAAATTAAAAACAAGGAAAGGAATGTGGTGAGCAAAAAATTGTATGATTCATTCAATTCATTCAATATTAGGGTCGGCTGGGAAATCAACAGAAAAGATTACCTGGGCGGATACCATTATAAATTCAAAATGGACAGAAAAATGTCGTTGATCCTTTTACAAATGGCGCTTAAACAAATATTGTCAGTACTACAGTAAAACCCCAGTAGGTTCAAAATAACGTCGGTTTCGGAATCTTCTTACCAGAAGGCATATATAAGCTTAAAAAGCAAATACTAAGAATTAATTTACAACATTTTCCCGGGGTATTCCATACCCTAGGACATTCTGGCAGATCCAACTTAAAAAAAGAAACCAAAAAATTAAGTCTAGATTTACAAATGTTTCCAACGGTCGCTTTTACCTCTCCCTAGGATTGGGACATCAACATTGATTTTTAGGAAACGTTTCCTATCCGTAAAAAAACATCGGTAGGCGTATTTCACAAAAATGTTGTTCAGCCGATTGAATCGATAACATCGACGCTTTGTATCAATGTTTTGCAAACATGAAATTTTAAATAACATCTATTTTCTTCCCGCTGACCAAAAGTGAAATTTCTTTCGCTGGCATAGCAATGTCAGTTGTAACGAAAAGAAAGTTTGTTAATACTATTGTGAAGTAGCAGCATTTTGGGAACACTTCCCAAATGTGTAAATTTGTTGACAGTTTATGGTTTTCTGACTCAACACCTCACTCCGAAACCACTTGAAATTGTCATGAAAGCGAAGCGGAGTGTGAAATGACAGTTGTTGACATTCGATGCAAGTGTGTAAATTGCCATACGCATTTTTTTATAATTTCAATTATTTTTTGTAAGAAGTATGTTTTTCTATTAAGACTTTATATAAATAAACTGGTATGAAAAATCTGTATTTAGGCAGTTGTCATTAAATTATTGAAAATCGATATTGTAAAACATCGATTTTTGCTACTGTTACATCAGGAAACACCGATGATAAAATTTTCTATGCAGGGAACAATTTAAAATCGACGTTTTTCCTCGATGTTCTTGTGGTACTTCAGCCCGCCCCTGGAAAGGTATACCAAGCATTGCGTTATTCAGCTAACCGCACGTTGGCACTACGAGCAGAGGGAAGTGCTTATAGACCCGACTTACGTCACGAAAGGTTTACGACTTCATGACTCTGTTAGTGCTCTATTGTTCTTTATACTCATTGGTAACTGTGGCGCAGTTTCCTGCACGGAGTAGGGCACGCTATCAGTAGGCAGTTCACGACTGCTATTCTCGGCACTGACGTCAGTGCTGGAAACTTTCCACGCGACTGCCCGCGGTCGTGAGGGCGTCGCGCGCGTCCATCACAAGCGGAACCCTGCTCCCCCACACAGGTGTCACGCCCAAGTGAAGCACCCTCCGTTTGCAGCTGCTGGAGAGACCACACATTAGAACCTGCGATCAGATTCATACGCTTCATATCAGCTCTCATCATGAATTATTTATGGGATAATGGAATCGTGGTCTCTCCTCGCCTTGAATTAATGACAGCTTAGTTTGTTGTTAACCACGGTTCAACCTGCTAACAGCTTAGACTAAGTAAAAGCGAATTCATTTTAGCAACCGCGGCTCATCGCCGATATTTAAAGGCATTCCAACAGCGTTACAGAGTTTTTGAAATGCAGTTATTTTTTACCGAACTATTACATGTGTGTCCAGTAAACTTTCTACAGAAATGACGCACACTTCGGGCTATGCATGTCGATTACTTTCAAGATACCACGCACTTTAGAAACGCCATCCAGAGCACTCCGGCGTATTAAAAACGGCCTTTTCAAGACGCTGTTTTCCAACATACACGCGTGATATACATACAGAAGTACTCGAGGTGCACGCAGCACGACGAGAACACACGCCAGTTCAGAGGCTTGCGCTTAGCGGCGATGGCGTGCTTGATGCGCGTGGCTGTGTGAACCTTGCCGCTCCTTCGCTTCTCGGGGCCTCGAACACGCCAGCCACCTCCACATTGCCGGCGCATTTAACCCTTGCAGACCCAATTTAATTTACGGTTTCAGGTGTTGCAAAGGAAAAAAAAAAATGATAGTTGCTGTACTTAAGTCGACACAACACTTGTTTCGTTGTCTCAGCCAATGAGGTATAGGCTATAATCGGCTACAGTTATATGAACCAATAATGACCATGACCGGTAATAATTATTGCGAATCATTTACCCGCAGGTAAGATCATTGGTCATTGAGCTTCGCAGTGTGCAGTACAGACCAAAAATTACCTACACGTGCGTAATGTACACAATTACACAATGTACACTGAGTCTAAATGGAGTACGTACGATACCTGGGCGGGAGCCCAGATGTTTAGTTAAGCATCCGAGAATTATAATCTGAGATATCTTCAGTTTAAAGTTAGGCTAAGCTATAATATAAGCCGTTTTCTTCGCAGACTAAAATACATTTCCTTTCTATATAAATTGTTCCTGGTTTTTTGTTTTTAATTACTGAGATAATTTCAAAAAACTTTTCTTAAAGCGTAAAATTTTTTGATTGCCCTAAAACATTTCTTTTTCCGACATCACCGGAACACGGTACACCAGAAAACAAAGAGAAGGATTTTATTATAAAGTATCTCATTAGATTCATTTCTTTCGAAATTGTTTGATGCGACATCCAGGAGGTATCGTCTCGATATGTTTCGGGTGCTATGAAGTAAGAAATATTTATATGAGTCATTTCATTTCACGTTTTTTTTTTTTTTTTTGGTATTAACTCTTACGAGTATGCTAATATTTTCTATGAAGTATTAAAGTGGCAAAACTGACACTGTAGCATGAAACGTGTAGACCAAATAACTTTTTGCGAGGTGCGTGCCATTGCTAGATGAACTCAGTCACTCGGTCTTCTCGTGGCAGTATTTTGTAAACCTCTTTTAGCACATCAAGTACGCACAAATCAACTCTTCTCACTGAAAATAAAAACTTTGCGAGTGTAGCCGCTTACATTAGCTCAGAAGTGTCTGTCTTTGCGAACTTTGGCGCGGTGTTCCTTTTCATTTGTAAGTTATTATTGGCCGTGCCCATTGCAAAATTCTTCTGCATTTACAAAGTCACACAATTAGTTCACATATTATTATTTGGTCTATCTGAAAATGGGGTTACGTTGTCTGGTAGTGAACGTAGAACTTTGCCGCTGTGTTAAGTTCGCGGGTTAAAACTTCCAAATGTGAGATATGCGCCGTTTCTTCACCTTTCTACTTAAGACAGTAATTAAATCGACAAATAACAGAAGAACAGTGTTTTTTAGAGTTCAAATCTTGTGAGAAACTTCAGAATTGAAGTTACTTAGTACCTGAGATAGGTAAAAAAAATTAATAAAAATGCTGTCTCACTGAGCTGGTGAGAAAACTTTAATTCTAACAGTCTGTGCTCTTATGAAACATATGACTGGCCGCGAAGACAGCCGGCCAAAAAGGACGGCTGGGTTGGCTGCCGACCTAAGATGCTTGAGAATTTTATTCGTATACAAACTGCTCACCGCACCGAGTGGGCAGCAATTTCTGTATGCTTGAACACCAGATGCGCTTTTGTATACGAGATTCATATACTAACCTTGTTGGTGTGGTCGAGAGCGAACGAACTTTGAAATCCATAGACGTACTAGTAAATTTGCGAGACCAAATGTGGATGATTTAAGTTTCTGCTCTGCAAGTAAACAATTATTTCATAGGCCCATAGGAATTTAAGCACTGCAGACTTTGTTCACGTTCACTACACAGTGCTATCAGCNGGGCAGCAATTTCTGTATGCTTGAACACCAGATGCGCTTTTGTATACGAGATTCATATACTAACCTTGTTGGTGTAGTCGAGAGCGAACGAACTTTGAAATCCATAGACGTACTAGTAAATTTGCGAGACCAAATGTGGATGATTTAAGTTTCTGCTCTGCAAGAAAACAATTATTTCATAGGCCCATAGGAATTTAAGCACTGCAGACTTTGTTCACGTTCACTACACAGTGCTATCAGCNAAACAATTATTTCATAGGCCCATAGGAATTTAAGCACTGCAGACTTTGTTCACGTTCACTACACAGTGCTATCAGCTTTGTCGCGAACATAATTACAAATACCGATACGAAACATGCAGCGAAAGAGATACAATTTGGTTTTTAATTGTTGTAAATCAGATAGGATAGCTGTAATGTACATTTCCCTGCATTCCAAATTAATCACATTAAAACAATACTTAATGTACATATAAGGTCGCCTGACAGATTTGGCATTTACTTGCGCAAAACCACAAAACAGTCCAATTTTCTGAACGTCTAGTAAGTGACACAAAAGAAACAACTGTCAACCGAAAAGTGTTTGAATGGTGAATTCTTCTACTTATATAAGGCAGGGGAGCACACCATAATCGCTACACGGATGCCTATATACGAAACTGACCACTCGGAAATTCTTCGTATACGAGCGTTCGAGTATTTTTTTAAGCATAGGCCATCTGGGCGACAAGAGATATGGACGCTCACGAATCCAACATTTTCCGAGAAAAAAGCGTGGTGTGATATATTTGAATGAAAATAATTATAATTGTGAGGACCTGGAATGGGCTGTTTCTTTCTAGTTTCCCTTTTCACCCTAGTTATTTATTTTACGTTATTTAATAAACCTCACATCCTTACGCAGGATCATAATTATGGTGATACAAAATGCATACATACTATCGCAGAGACATATATTAACTGGTATAGTAGGGAATGGGGCAGTGTCGAATAACATGGCAGGTACTTCAAAATAAAAGTGGTCGGGGGTTTCTTCTAAGTCTACATTTGCAGTTTATTGGCTTACAAATAGTTACACCGAAGCATTCATTCTAGTCAAAGTCATGCATGTAAAAATTAAATATGTTTAATTTTGTCAAGTATTTGGTGCACACTTGAACTTATAACCTAAAAAACTCTTTAAAACTGTTAAAAGATTATTTAATATCATGTTATTATGTTTTTTACAAAGTTGTGCTGAATTACAGGGGATCAATATTTTATTTTTGTTCGCATACTTACTGACATGACTTGCCTGAGTAAAAAAAATAAAGTGTTTGGTTGTGAAAAGTTTTATTAAAAAAAAGAAGACAATCTGGAAGTTAACCGTACCCTCTTAAAATTAAACTACGTATATGCATACTATAATCTATTCGCGCTTTCTTTACATTTTTGAATCAAACATTTGAAAAACCACCCCATGTATGACGTGTTTGGTTGCTTTCTAATTATGTTACGTATCACAATTATTTTATACATGTGTTTACATCAAAGTACCTTGTGTTTAGTTAAATCGAAAATTTACTTATATTCTATCCATAAATTATAATATTTTACTTATAATTATTACGAATAAAATCAGGGAGAAAATAGGGGTGTTGGTACCACCTAGTAAGATACAGTTATTGTGCATAATAATATTACATTGAGTGCGTACGAATCCAGTGCATTGCCCCTTTGGTTTAATATTCTGTAATCGGTTAAGCTTTATTTGAATGAGGCGGAGGACTATCCTGGAAGTAGAACTTCAGCAGGGCTTCAGAAAAGTTTGAAGTAACCGTGAACAGTCTATAACAACTGGAGGCATTTGAAGATATATTGAGACAGCACGATGGAGGTTGGGCGTGCCCTTTCGTGAGCACTGTGCGATGTTCTGCTTCGATATGTCGAACTTCAGAACGTGAATATAGCCTTACTGGAAGAAGTGCGACAGCCGAAACTACCGCAACATTATCACGAATTCTGTGCATCTGTGAAGCTTAAGCAACAATATGCGGCGTCCCAACCGCCAGCCACTGAAAGATGGTGGGCTGTAGTCGGCATCCTTTGCGCTAACTGCCTTTGACTCCGCACCGTCATGTTGTATGTTTGCAGCAGTGCGTGAGTGAGAGAAGAGATTTGGGCCGCTCTTAACAGCGAAGTCTCAAGAGCAGATGGGGGTGATTGAAGTGAACATGAAGCAGCGCCGGAATGAAAGTGCGAGAGGATACGGGAGGTCTCCGAGAAAACCCGCCGACCAGCGGCATCGTCCAGCACGATCTCCAGATTCGAAAATCTGGGAGTGACCCGGCCGGGGATTGAACCCGGTTCGCCTTGGTCGGAGGCGAGCAGGCTAACCGCTCAGCCACCGTGGCCCCCGTTTGCAGTGGTGGACCGAACGTTGGGAGTGGGTGCGGGAATGCCGCCGCTTTGTGTTTATCAATGTATCACGCTTCACTCAGGGTGTTGGCTATGGTCGTATCTCGATCTGACGCTGCAGGAGTAAGCGTTAGCATCGATGCAGTTTCATGTATGGCATACAGTCAATTCACGGTTACTTCCAACTTTTCTGAAGCCCTGCTTAACTTCTACTTCCAGGATATTCCTCCGCCTTGCTCAAGTAAAGCATAACCAAATCAAACATATTACACCAATAGGACCAGGCACTTCATTCGTCCGCACTCAGTGTAATAATATTTCCCGTAAAAACTGTTTCGCACTAGGTATTACCCACACACTTATTTCATCCCTTTTTTTATTCGTATTAATTATTAAACGAATAAAATATTTTATATAAATAATATAATTTAAAAAATTTAATTTATGTTCTTTTATGTTGACAGAGGTATACAACACAGCGACCTCCGTAAATTCTTGAATTACTCTATCAGCGCTTGCACTGAAAACAAAACATTATACATTTTAATAACTGACACTTAAAGAAAATAAGCATCGGATCATATTTAAAAAAAAATTGAAGTTATTCGTTGATATATGCATTACCGGGAAATGGGATTTTTTTTTTTTTGTTAAACGAAAACACTTTACTTCCGTTGATTTAATCGGTTGGTTAATAAGATGTAAGGTTAATAAGATGTGTCTTCAGAAACGCTTATCCATACCCTGTCTGTTTAATACAACACGATTGTAAGAAGGGGCCGCAGTGGTGCAGTGGTTAAACTACAAGAGTCGCCCAAATATCTCTCTCTCTCACTCTCACGATTGTAAGAAAATCAGAATTCGTGTTGTATTTTTTGCAAAGAAAGAATTTTTAGCAAAGTAGTACGCTGTGTAAGTTATTCACTGCCTTACATAACACACATTTTTAGCGATACAAACATGTTTCGATGATTGTTCCGTATTGCATACACTTATGATAAAACCATAGGAAACCCGAGAGTGCAGTATCGAGTATCCATTCAAATTATTTACTTTACAAGTCAGTGCACTATTGCGTATCCGGTCGAATTCCGTTTAACGTATCCAAGTTCAAGTGTGTGTGTGTGTCTCTCTCTCTCTCTTTTTTTTTAACTTATTTTTATTTTCTTTTATTACTCCATTATTAGTGGAACCATTTTATGTATATGGTGCCAAAGAAAATTTTTTAGCTATACTAAATAATTTAAAATTGTGTAGTATTCTCTAAATTTTAGTTTAGAAATATTATCATCAATTGGGACGAAATTGAACCGAGGTTTCCTTGTCAGCATCACCCAAGAGCATGGTGTGATATGCGCAGAGTGCAGAAGCAAGGAACTTAATGCCAAAGGAGAGCGATACCATCATGGGCTGCAAGGCTTGTAGGCCAATTAATGAATTTTTTTTTAAGATGCTCTGGCCTACAATGAAGAAATAAACCGCACCCAACATTGTATGTTTTCCAATTGAAAACGTTTAATTTTAAAGCAAAATTATACTTGGATACGTTAAACGGAACAATTGGCTCGAACTTGGATACTCCAAACGGAACTCGGCGAGATGGTACTGTTCCAGGGCTCCTAGACATCACCCTTTCGTGGCTCAGGATGCAACAACATAACTGAAGATTACCTACTGCTGGATGTGGTGTGTGTGTGTTTAGTGATTAATTTTTTAATCCATTTGTAAAACGTAAGTATTTTCTTTCTTTTGAAATTATTTATTGTTCTTGCTTTTTCCTTGGAGAAGGAACAAACACATGTAATATTTTTTCCCTCTCTTTCGTACAAAACTGCGAGCCATTGCAAGTCATTTTCATTTTAACTTTGTATTAACTCGTTTACACTTTAAACTGACTAAAACATAACAAGTCATTTTAGACGCAAGCAATTTAACCAACTTTAAACTGATATAAATAGCTACTCATTTTCAATTTAAACAGACATTGCAAACAGAGAGTAATTCACACTTTAATTTTAAATAAGTCATCTAACATTAAACTGATGTAAACAACAAGCCATTCAAAAACTTTAACATTTTAAACATGAAAACCAACTACTGCCATTCTCACTTTAAATTGACTCAAGCATCTACTCGGGCACACTTTTTTATTTCACTAGCCATTGCCTGTATTTGAAAATTAAAAAAAATAAAGTACTTTTCGTTTATCCGTTTATTTAGTTTTTCTACAAATGAAAATAATTTACCTTTCGAAAAGAGAACTGCCTTCTATGACCGCGGTCTCCTTCGTGACGAGTCTCCTCGTTCATGGAGTCTGCATGGATTAGAAACGAGTGCAGTCGTTGTCCGTATGGGTGGTTCTTTTTCCAAATGTATTCTGCCAAGTAGCCGGTCCACGACTTTTCCCGTCTGCCAAAACACGGAATGCTATACCTCACCCAACACCAACTCCGCTCGATGTTTTGTGTGTGCACTCTTAAAGATTCGCCTTGCCTCAACTTCAGTTTGTTTCGGGTGTTAACTATTCCACTCTTCTCACTGCACACAAATTCCTTCCGGTGATTTACTTGCAGGTGGCGATAGCCGTGCATGTCCAAGTTACTGTAACCTCGCCAACAGTCTGAAATTATCGTCGTGCCCGGCACAATCCATTCACGAATACATTTTACTAAAGTCGCGGCGTTCCTCTTTTCCATCGGCACCAGGAAGAAATTAGTAGGATCGCCTCTCTCCACACCGCCAAAAACCAACTGGCCGTGAACTTTTCGTCCCTTGCGGTTTTTACGCTTACCCAACTTTGATTCGTCTATCTCGACTATTTTGCCAGGCCCGCCGATTCTTTTCCTGTAAGTTAACACCCAGTCTATGCACACTTGGCGGCAGAAATTCGACCAGGCGACGACTGTCTTGCCCGAGCACTTAAGTTCGTTTACTATAGTCTGCTGTCGGGGATACTTGATCAGGCACCACAATAAACACAACTCGATGATCTTGCCCGGCGACAAATTTGAATCTCCCACGAAACTGTCCTGTCTTGCCGACACTTTAAAATTGCATTTTGTGCCATTCTCCATGCGCTGTCGACACCAGTAAAACAAACCTCGATTGTCCACGAGCTTGGCTTCGCCTTTTCTGCATCGTCTACACCGTATTGACGGTTTAAGGATGTCGTGCTCGATGAGGAATGTGTTTACGCCCGGTGAGAAATAAATAAAGCAATTTCCGAGCTTTCAACATAGTGATTTTACACCCCTCGCACACCATTGTACATTTTCCTAATTGAAAACGTTTAGGTTTTAAGTAAAATCACACTTGGAAACGCTAAACGGAACAATCGACTTGAACTTGGATACGTTAAACGGAATTCGACCGGATACGCAATAGTACACTGACTTGTAAAGTAAATAATTTGAGTGGATACTCGATACTGCACTCGCGGGTTTCCTATGGTTTTACCATAAGAGTACGTAATACAGAACAATCACCAAATTTTAAATTGTTAAAAAAAAAAAAACTAATATTTTTTATTTATAAAAATGTACATCTTAATAAGAATTGGTGACATCATATTACCACAAAATGTTATTGCAAACTGTTCGGTAGTTGAAAAGTAAATTTTCTTGCTGGGCGGGGGAGGAGGATGTTCTAGAGACTTTCGCACTATTGCATTAGTTGCTGGGAAGGTAAGGCATAAAATGAGGTCGGAAATATATAACATTTGTCATATTGTATGATTAATTTAAGGTTTAATCTCTGCCAGAAAACCTGGGGAGGTTTCTGCAATATCATGAAACCAGCCACTCGGAGGTTCGTGCCTTGCCCATGAAACTGTACTTATTTATTTACTGTCCGTTCGAATTAAAATTAAATTTTCGTACAAGTGTTGACACAAAAAGGTATTTAGTTCATGCATCTATTTTGTGCCTGGAAGATTACTATGACAGGGTCCAAACAGTGAAATCTTATGGTGTGTACATTTTTTTTTAATGAACTCATGAGTTCGAAAAACATGTAATAGCTCGCTCTATAAAGATTTTTAAATATAAAAAATTCAGTTGGTTTTTGAAGGTGTTAACGTAAATATAAATATAATTGTAATAACATCAGTAAAAAATGGTCTGGTGTTGTAATATTTACAGTAAAGTCACACTACCTTGTAACATCTGCATTGCCTTTAAATTTGTATTACTACTTCCAGGTGGATAACTTTTCTGTTCGCGAGTGCTATTATGCAAATTACGTTGGCTAAAATTATAATGTTAACTGAAATGATATTACTAGTAATATCTACAAGTGAAAAGTAACTAGAAATAAAAATTAAAAAACAATTTTGCTACCAACATGAGATAATCAAAATTTTCATTCCAAGTTTCCGGATTTAACTGCAAGAATGAGTCTCTTATGTCAAGAAGAGTGTGTGTTTGCGATGTCCTCTTTGATACAAAGGCTCCCAAGGTGGTCTCACTTGTTGAAATTGCAGGGTTACCTCTGACCGAGCGAAAGCCAGCTTCAACTTTCATCCCCTCAACAATGGCTGCTTTCTCAATACATGTCACCTTGCCAGAAAATAAGGCACTGTCTACGAGCTCGTTGGACAAGTACCACAGGTGACGTTCTAAGACACCCCTTGCAGCTTTTCCAATTTCCGGATCGATGGCTTCGTATGCTTTGAAATTTTTCCACAGTTTCAGATCATTACCTGGTGCTGCGGCTGCCAAAGGAGTTTCAACCCATGCTTTGGTATACAGCAGCGCACCAAAATTGACAAACCAAGATAGCTCTTTCTCTTCCCTTTTGGTCAGCCTTATTTGGAAGGGACACATTATGTTTTACTTCCTCGTAATCCTCGTGTGCATCACTGGAAGAGCTAGTAAATCTGGAATCAAGCAGTTGTTGGCTTGAAACTGCCGAAGTGGAGGAAACACATGCAGCAGCAGCCTTTTGTCTCAGTTCCTCGGCCCGTCGTTTGCGTTTTTGGACGCGTTCTATTTGTTCGCTTTGGTCGACAAGAAACTTCTTTATTAAGTTAGAGGCATCTGAGTGGGAAATATCAAAAAAGGTCATCTAGTTCTTCAATAAACAACATTTATCTGTCTTTCTGCGCTTGAGAAGCTCTTGTTTTATTTTTGTTTAAAAGCAGCCACGTTTTATGAATTTTCTCCAATTTTTCAATGCAGTGTTTCGGTTGTTTAGTCGGTATACCAGACTTTTGCCAAATCTCAAGTCATTCTTCTATAAGAAACTGTGCGGAATCTCTTACGTCTTTTTTCTTTTTTAAAAACTTGTGATACCATTGTAGTGCTTGTCTTAGAGTCGGAAGCTGATTCAGCCGAGATAACGGCTCCAGTTCCCGACAACCGACCAAAAATATTTAATTCTTATGTTTCGAAGAGGCCATTTTTAAGCACTGGTACACTATTTCACTGAACTTCTGACGTCTTAAATTCACTTCTGACTTATGAGAGTCTGTTAAACTTTATTTTACACTACTAAAGTTCACTATAACATGTAAACATAACCTGTAACCTATAAATTTGAAATTTTACATCGGTAATACAAAGGGTAGAGGTAACAAAATTAGGGGGTGGCTCAATCGAAAAAGAAAAACTTTTTGACCACCCTAATGACTAAGGACTTAACGTGATTAGTAAGGAAGACGTTATTAGTAAGAGAGACATACTTGAAAACTGGGAATGAAGATATGTTATTTGCAAAATGACAGAAACAACCTGACATGAAACCACAAATTCATAAATATTATTAGCCTAATTTCGTATCGGCCATTTGTGTTCATTTGGTAGGTAATAACATTCCATCATTTTTAAAACAAACGGTACCATGTTATTAACCAACAAAAGTGTATTTGTTACATGTGGGTGTTTAAGAATCAGGCAGAGACTTATCGCGGATTTGTTGCTACATCTCACAAAGTGTCCGACATTTGGCTAATAACTACATTTAATTCCCATTTGTCAAGATGCGTAGATCCCCTAATAATAACGTAAAGTCGAAAGTTGTTAACTGTTATGTATTAATTGGTTAAAACACGTTTTTTAAAATGGCGCTGGTAGAAGATTATCTGCGTTCTGGCACAATGTATTTTAAATGGGACAAAATGGCAACTGGTACTGGCTCCGGCCGACATGTTGTGATGTCACCCAACCGCCATATTGGATGTTGGTGACCTTGACCCATGACCTTGACCCTGTGCCCATAACCTTGAAATCAAAAAATCACAAAATTATCAAAATTTTATTAGAAATTCCTAAACAATTTGTAAAAAATTTAAAACAAAATTTGAAAAAAAAAAAAAAAAAAATGTTAAAAATTATTTAAAGATGTTAAAGTAGGAGGTAGGAGATTCAATGACAGGCGGATCGACTAAGCTCCCGAAACGACCCGACACTCATCAAGTCAACAGGTGTCCACCTTGTCAGAGATGTTAGATGTCGATCACCTTTACCCAATTCTCGTGACCTTGAATAATTTTCAGCAAAAAAAATCCCAAACATTCTAAAAACTTCACAAAAAACTCTTGACTCATGACTAAACATCAAGACTAAAGACCCTTGAGCCAATACCCTTGACCTTAAGCCCAAAAAATCGTAAATATTCTAAACATTCCAAAAAAATTTCTTAAAATTCTAAAAATTCCTACAATTTATAAAAAAAAATTAAAATCTTCTAATAATGATATTTATAAAATTATTACAAAATCATTATTAAAAATTTACATGAAAAAAATATTTCCGGAGGTTCCCACAGTACCACGTCCAGCAGACGACTGACCCCCCCCAATGTTCCTCACTGGTTAATTTGTTGGTTTCCCTCCACTCCCTCCACCAATGTTTCTCATTGGTTGATAACTTGTGCTTACTTCACACCGCAAAGGTTTTTTATTCACACTGAATTCCTCCATGACACACCCAGGATTAGTGATTATATTTTAGAATAATCATTTGAAAAACAATACGTTAAAGAAAAATTTAAGAAAAATTTAAAGTCAGGAGACTGTACTTTCCCCAAAACATAACATCTAACTTTTTAAGAAATCTGACAAGCAGAAAGAAAAACTGTTGTGTTATAAATGCCGCCCTCTGGTAGTAGTGTTATTAAGATGGGACTTACAGGAACAAGACCATCAGTGTAATGTTTAACCATAGACCATATGTCATGATATCACATTTCAAAATCTCTCATTCAATGCCAATAAATCTTTGAAAGGGGAATGTTAATTTAACATGGTTACCACTTGTCTGGAAAACAGGGAAATGTCATGGAATTTGAAAGCTGTCAGGGAATTCAGTTATATGCATGATATATCTGGCTGTTCTATCAATAATTATGCACCTATGAAAACAGAAAGTGTATCCAAAACAAAAATAAATTTTCTGAATAATATATGTGGCTTTTTGGTGTGTGTCCGTTTAAACTTTACATGGTTACTTTAATACGATGACAAGCTGCCACATACACGCACAGTTCGCTTGTTACAGGTCACTTGCAAACAGTTTATGTTGCAGTTACAGTATGATCTAGCAATATAGTTACCAATTTTAAGGTGAAAACATTTTTCAACTCGATTATTATTTTTATCGTTGCTAAAGTTTGTATTATCATTAACACAATTTTTAGTTCAGTGGAATATATTACGTAGGGTGTTCTGTTCAGGTGCATTACGTTGTAAGATCAGAGTAGTTACTGGTGTTGGAAGTGTGCTGCAGTATAAAGGAGTTATATTATAATAATGATAGTAATAGTGAAATGCCACGGAACTTCCAAATGAGAGAAAGGTGACACCCCCAAATTAATGAGTGCAGCTTGTGACAAAAGCAATTCTCGCACGAATATGAATGCACATGCATGCGTACATGCTGCATTACTGTACATACTAACTAGCAACAGGTTAACATGCACTCTGCATATACAAAAACATCTTGCTGAATAACAAACTTTAAGATACTTAACTAAAAAAATTACTGTATACTCTCACATAAAGCACACACACACACGTACAGTATGCACAATAATTTTTTATAACAACTTTTAGGAAAAACATATTTTCCTTAAGGGAACTGCACCAACAATTTGTGGTGTCTTGTTGAGTAAGTATGCAAGACAATTTTCTTTCTTTATATTTGCGTGTGACCAAGGTTGGGTAAATGGAAACGCATGACGAAGCACTGCTTTATTGCAAGGAGGAGCTGCACGCAGAGATGGCTGATAAAGAGGGGTGAGCAGGAGGGGGGCATCGAGAGAGAAAAGTAAGAGGGATACACACAGTTCCATTACATTTTGTGATCCTCTAAGTATCTCCCGACAGTTTCACTACTGCTTTG